>JAUMHB010057402.1:19575-35460 GCA_032359685.1 Pittosporum tobira
AGGAATTAGTTGAAAAAGCGGTGGGGAATAAACAAGAGGAAGCATTGGGAACTCCAAAGGATACAGGATCGTCTTCTGTTTCCAGTAATGATGGTGAGTTGTCACTGTGGAGCTCTCTGGATCTCCCACCCATATGCTTTGTTAGTTAGCTGGTACGTAGATGTTCTTTAGCTCCTATCATGGAGTATACAAGAAAAGTTGATGATATTATTCTAGTTCATAGGCTAATTACTGTTACTTCTTTTTCTGATGTTAGTTGGTCCTGTTTGTCTGAATATGTTGCATGAGCCTCACTGGGAAACTTGAGCTTGTGTACTTGTAACTTGACAGTTTATACCTAAATACCAAATATTTTATATTATTTTTTACTGAATGCTCCTGTCATTTCCACCCAAATTCTCTCTCTCTCTCTCTCTCAAATTTGATTCCCAGAGAGTGCGAGTCTATTTTTCTTCTTTTTTGTAGAAGAAAAACGAAGGGAGGAGCGGAACAAATGAGCGTGACAGATTAGGATGATCGTGTGGTGTGTGACGTGTGTTAACCCAATCTTTACCAGATCCCTTTAACTCAATTTGACCTGACTTCAGGTCTGGCCCGATTGCAGCCCAACATAAAAAAATTTTAGTAAGTGTATTTAACGTTAAACGTTTTTTTTCTTTTCTTCTTCCTTCAGTTGAAAGAAATAGAGTTGATTAATGTCAAACTTACAGCAATCTTCCCAACTAAATCTAGAATTCAGAAATGTAAGTTATTGTTATAAGAACAGCAAAAATATAATTGACCAACGTCGAAACGTAGCAGTAATTTTCCAAACTAAACTAGAATTCAGAAACTTACGTTATTTTTATAAGAACAACACAAAAAAAGGATAATCAAAATTGTGGTCTATCAATATATCTTTATTTCAAATGACTAAAAATTACCCTCCTCCAACCCTAATTTGCTCACACTGGGTAGTTACCTATGAAATGAGTTAGATGACTAAAAGGGACGTATTATCAACATTATAATTACCTATGAAATGAGTTAGGTGACTAAAAGGGACGTATTATCAACATTATAATTGGGAGTGTTCACGGTTTCCATTTTTTTGGTCCGGTATCGGTTCTCGAATCGGAACCGAATTACGATTTCGGTACTTTTGGTTCGGTAATTTTTTATTTTAGTTTTTTCAGTTTTTTAAAAAATAAATTTCGGTTCGGGTTTTTTCGATTTGATACCGGTTATAAAATTAAAATAACTGAAAAACCAAAAATCTGGGTTTCGATTAGTTCTGATTAGTTATCCTTCTCTTTCTTAAACATCCACCTTCACAAAGACCACAACCAACCTCACGGCATCGCAACCGCTTCCTACGATCGGATCTTTGAGCGTCATCTCGTCCTTGAATGCGACGAATTTAAAATCGCTAGTTCTACTTATTGGATGATCGATCTTGATCTTTTTGAAGAGTGAAAACCTAATAAAATTAGCTAATCTTCAATCCCAATTTCTATCATCGGGCTTAAATTAATTCTCTGAAATTACGAAAGACACTGCCTTTTTTGTCATTCGGCTGTTCTCTTCTGAATTCTGGTAAAAGCTCACTCACCTTTCGTTTTGGATTTAAACAAATCAATTTGTTCGATTAAAGAGTTTTTCTGTTAGGTGTTTACTTGTTCCTTGATTGTCTAAACTAGCTTGCTTTATGGTTGATAAACAAAAGGAGGGTAAAAGTTGATGATAAAAAATGAATTTATATTGATTTCAATTTAATGTTTTATAAAATTAAAATATTTTATATTTATTTTATATTTTATTTGAGTGTGTTATAAATATTTTATAAAAAATGACAATTTTATATGTTATATTGTAAATTCGAACCGAACTGAAGCAAATATATATATATATATATAAATTTAAATTAAAAAAAAAAAAAAAAAAAGAGGACCAAAACCAAACCAAAGTATATCTTGAACCAATATTAAAATCGGTCAAACGGTTCGATAATGAGTCGTGAACTGAAAATTCAATTCGATTTGGTATCGGTTCGAGTTATGATATTTTACTAGTCAATATAATTTATTGATACGTGTATCACATTTTTCTCGAGGAAAAGGTTACCACAATGAATTACAAGCGAAACAAAGCATTTAGGTTAAACTGAAACTCCGGAAAAAAAAATTGAAAATAGATTCCATTACATTCACCAAGAAATTAACAAGTTCCATATACAAAGTTGCAATATACATCTGACAAGTTAATTTCTCAGAAAATGGTTTATAATCCGGTATTTATACCATTCCAGGATGAGCAAAGTTACCATTCAAAATCAAAAAAAGTTGGTCACGACGGAAGCCCAAACTACTTAAAGAGCAGGTAAAAAGATTGGGTCACACAACCACCACCTACAACAGAAGGTGAAGAAACTTTGAAATACAGAAACATAAAGGTAGGACTCAACCGAGACACTGGTTATATACAGCACAAGCTTTTCTACGCGAATATCATGATCTAAAGATAGATTCAACGTCTAAGCTGGCCTTCTCATTGAAACTACTAGATTTAGAGGACTCGAAGTTGGGCTAGGAAAGCAGCACAAAGATCCAGGAAGAGAAATTGTGGGCCCTGGACTCTTTGCAGATCAAGCAGATACTTGTCCTCACGAGTTTTATAAAGCTGAAAAAAAGAAAAAATGGCCTTGTTAGTATAATTGAGCACAAGGCATGTCAGTCAAGGATTCATAAATTTGGCTCCGTTTGTAACACAGGAAACGTGAGGGAAAATGAAAGAAAAGAAATAGAAAGTAAAATCTAAAAAAATTGTTGAAGCTTTTTTTAACCATAAATGAAATTATATTTTAACATTGTTCTTGACTTCAAATTTTTTAGGAGTATAGTGATTTGGATTTCTATTAATTAACATGGTCCATTTCATTTTTACATTAATTTTTGTTTTCCATTTCCTTTCTTTTCCTCCCTTTTTTCCAAGAGTTATTACCTGCACTTCAAACTTGACAACATTTGGCAATTTGGCAACACCATCGCTCTCAATGATGTTGGATTCATCCCCAAAGTAACGATTATCACCATGTTGCATAGAATTGTTGTTTAGCATGCCTCCTTCGTGGCGCCCAGGAATGCCAGGAATCCACCTGCATTTCATGTTGTAGTGCCCGATCTTTTTCCAACCCACATTCAGCTCTTGCAGAGCTTTCAGAACTTCTGTCATTATCTCACGCGGATGAGCTCGAGACTGTTGAAAAGTCAATTTTACAGTCAGGTACTGCCATCCAAATTGGATGATAACAAGAACCATTAAACCTGGCACCCAGGAATTGGGGCTGGAATCATTTCGAAACTTACCTGAAGTCCAAGAGCCCATTTTCGGTCAACAGGAAATTGTGGCCTTGCTCCCGTTCCTTGGAAATCCATATATCCTGGAGTTCGTTGTGCTATAATTGGAGAGGCAATCTCATTTGAACTCATACGGCTAAAACCATCCTGTAAGATAAGCATACAACATTAAAATAATAAACAGATCATAATATAAAAGAAAAAAATACAGATTAAATTTCATAAACAGCATCAGTAGCACGTCCATTTCTAAATCAGCATAAGGGGAAGTGTAACCATGTCACTTAGGTGGGACAATTAATTCAATCTACTGGGACCTTAAACACAAAGGTTTCATGCAACAGATTAACACGAGTGGAAAATAAACTAACCATGGACTCCTGAAATTCAGCTCCAAGATAGCCGCTGGAAACACGGAATCGGTTGTCTAATAGCAAATAGTAAGCAACAGTACCCTGTAGTGCAAGCAACATATTACCAACCCTTCTACCACGGTTAGATGACAGTCAATTACAAATGCCTACCTCATTTTGAACTCGATTACGAAGAGACTCAACAAGGCTGTTCCTGTCAAATCCCATCTTTAGCACCTCTTGAAGAATCTCTTCATCAATCTACAATCAGCGAAATTAAGATTAGTGAAGATATTAGTGATGAAGTTCAAAACAAAGATTAGACATTCCATTTTCACTTCTTTTCTTTTCTTTTGTGAAAGAGTATTCTTAGAGAGAGAACAGTCGACACAAAAAATACAAAAATCCAAAATCAACAACCCATGACCATGAATTAATACAAAATCCAACTCTTATGAGCTGAATCTCTTCAAAATTTTGTCCATACGCACATATTCTCAATAACAAGATTCTCACAAAAAGTTCTAGACTTCTAGTAGGTTAATAGAGCAGCAGTCGAAGTACCTTTTTTGCTTGTTGCATCGTATCTGGTGGAGGCACGGCTAAATAGCGTGGAAGATGAGCTTGAAACCATGGGTGAAGACGAATTTCAGGAATGGTCACGCGCTTCATAGGGTCAACCACAAGCATCCTTGGGATCAAGTCTCTTGCACCAGGAGATAAATGGCTGGGAAGGGTATATATCCCACCCTGGAGTAAAAAAGAAGAGAGTAGTTAATCGAAATCTCTAATGTGATGAACTTGATAGGATGACATTCATAAAATCGAGAAAACTGATAGCTATGCATAAAAATGGAATCAGACAAGATATAAATGCACCGAATGCTTGACTCCACAATGGACATAATGATACTTGTATAACTACGTGGTTAAGCCTTCATGGTTTTCATTTGCAATATGTAAATATTTTCTATGTCACACAGTATTCACCAATTTCTAGGTAATCTTTCCAAGGATCATAAAGAAAGGAACTGATGCCAGAGCAAAATAAGTGGGAAGGAGGCTAAAATCGGATTTACTCGTTGTACCATCAGGGACATCTGATAAATGACACATTTATAGTTGATAAGATGCCTTGGAGGAAATTTATGAGACAGTAAGAAGGAATAAAATTTCATTAGACTTAATACCAATCTCTGGACAGACTGACCCAAATGCAGAAGTTAACAACATTATTCCTCTAACCCAACCTCCCATGACTCTGCTTATATTCTCCTGTTATCCACTTGTAGAATGACGGATATTGGATTTAAAACCCGCACTAAACTCACATGCTTATAGAGAAAAAACTAGGTCATTCAAGAGCAAAATTTTTGAGCTCTCTATATGACTACATGATAAATAAGTAAAACGGGATGAAGAACAATTTTGTTAGAAGATATAATACTGTATCTTCGAATCTGAAACAGTTTCTAAGGATTTACCACAAATACAAAGATTAGATTTGGATGACAAATATGAGTACGAGTAAATTTCATATTAAGATTAAACAATGCAGAATTGAAACACAGATTAGCCATTATATAGAAATCACCTTGATGTACCTTTATTTTCTTAAAAAGGTTAGGAATGTTTTCGTCATCAAAAGGGAGGGTACCACATAGAAGCGCATACAAGATAACACCGCAGCTCCATACATCTACCTCGGGCCCAGCGTAGAGTTTTCCAGATATAACCTATAAATTGGACGTGAACATAACCTTAAAATGAATCTAAACCTCAGGATACGATATATTGTAATAGAACAAGCACTTCTCTAATTTGAAATGTGTGAACTTTCCACTTTAGCACAACTAGTCTTCCTCAATTACTTCCATTAAAACCATACCTCCGGGGCAGCATAATTTGGGCTTCCACAACTTGTCTTGAGAAAATGACCATCACGCATTATATTGCTCAAACCAAAATCAGCAATCTTGACATTGCATTTAGAATCCAAGAGCAGGTTCTCAGGCTTAAGATCTCTATGGACCACCATATTCCTGTGGCAGTACTCCACACCAGAAATTATCTGTTTCCAAAATATAGCATTGTTAAGAATCTTTAAAGGAGGTTTAACTTTATATGAAGAAAAAACTAAGAGATATGTCGCAGATGGTAAGATATCTCTACCTGTTGAAAGAAATTGCGAGCCTCATCCTCCTGCAACCTTCCCTTCTCCACAATGTAATCAAAAAGCTCACCAGATTTCACATACTCCATCACAACATAAATGTCCATTGGTGTCTCTATAACTTCATACAGACGAATAATGTGGGGATGCATAAACAATCTCAATATTTTAATTTCTCTCCTAACTGCAAAAGTCAGACATGTCAGAATGAGTCAAATTGGATAGCTTTAAAGCTAGCTCATTGACAAAACAACACAACCAAGGGAAATCAATATATCAGTGAAAACCTAGGCTTCTGAGAACGTAAAGACATTATCTGAACACAGAAGTATTCACCCCAGAGTCGGTGCTCTCAAGTGTCAACTGTATGCATTAATACTCCCTCTGTACTAAAACAGATGAGTTAACTACAATTTTTACACATTTTAAGAAAGTCAAATTAAAGGGGAGTATAAAATAGCTTACGATTTTACCCTTGTACTTGAGTTAAATACATTCATAGTAGTACTAGGCCCATAAATTTATGACACAAGTACAGGAGAAAATAGTCTGCATTAGTTTACCTCAGCTTCTACAACTTTTGTACTTGAGCCATCCTTTCAAGGACAAATTTCAACTTAACTCATCCTATTGAGGAGAGAGGAAGTACATAACAAGTTTTAAATAATATCAAATGAACAAAACAGTTGAGTGTATGTGATGCCATCCATAAGAAGCTCAAGGAACATAAACTTAAAGAATAGGGCAACATAATTTGGGCCAAGTTCTTGGTACAGCTATCAGGAAGCCTTTAATAATTAGTTTAGGTATAGCAGTGCCTAAACCTATTATGATGGTCTCTGTAATTTTGTTATACAATAGTTTGATTTTACTATGTTCTTATGTTTTAATGTTAAGGGTATTTAATCAAATTTGGAATTTGTTGGCAATCATACTAAAGATCCAGAGGTCTTTGCATTAGTATTGGATAATTTATTGGATAATTTAAACAGTTTTCTCCAAGTCCTAAAAGTTATGGGATTGCTTGAGTATCGTATCTTCTTCATTTTATTTTTGAAAACTAGTATTGAGATTCTTTCAATTCAATGGAGATAAATCATGGGGGATCTCCAAATTATGCTTTAGCTTGGGATTGCATGACGCAGTCCTAACCCTAGGTGGTGGCACCTATATAGTTTTAATTGTGATCATAGCATAATTTTCAAACACAATGCAAAATAAATTTTTTAGGGGAGTCTATTGGTTCATCCCAAAGACAGACAAGACCCTCTTAACTACTCACAAAGAAACTTAATGATATTATCCAAATGTAAAAATGAAGTTTTTCATTTGGCATATAAAACCCACCTTTTTCTTCCATCTCCATGTTCTTAATCTTGCGACGGTTAAGGATCTTAACAGCAACTTTGTGCCCTGTCAATGCATGTTCTGCTACTTTCACCTTACCGAAGGAACCAATTCCAAGAGTTTTACCAAGCTTATAGTTCCTTAAGAACATATCCACGCTGTTGGCGCCTTGCCCAGATGATCCATCCATTCTCTTGTCCTGAAACAGTGGTGCATAAATTAAGCAAAATGCTGAAAACAAATAATTAAATGCACAAATGCAAGAACATACAAGTTATATTTGCATAAAATGTATGTAGAACATACACAAGAGGAATTATGATACAGTTACAGAAATCCACTTCAGTGCTGTGAACTAAGTTTTGGCACTTGCACAATTTACAAATTGATGATAATGTTTGTTGGAAGTCCTAACTTCTATTGAAATTAGCTACTTATTACTTCTTTTCTGGTGAAAATTTTCCGTACGGATCAATTAGTTCAAAAGAGGATTGTGTCCAATAAGGTTGAAATCAAAATATTGATATTCGGTTTCCTTATGATGTGAGTTTACATCATGCAGTACCTACCTACGAAGATGACATTCGACAAATTTGGTTTTTAGCTAGGCAAAATCTTCATTGTTGGTTATTATTACATTGTAAGTCTAAAGATCTTAACTTGTCAATAATAATGAAATGACTTAGTAGGCATATAAGCGTAGGTTCCTGTGCCGACAACAGTCAAAATAGACAAACAAAACACTTGGGCTGAAGTCAACATACATTCCTACATTCTGACTTACTATCTGTATGTATTCAAGGAAGTACCGATTAAGTACGACAATTGTGGATACTTAACGAAAAAAATCTACCAACATTTCTGTCGTGGCTTATCAACTCTTTTGAACAATATGAAGGAAAATAATTCCATGGAATAGCTCAGGATATAATTCAAACTGCATTGTAACAAGCTGAAAAGAAAATCAGACAACTAAGCAATTAAAGTAACATCTTCTAAGTCAAAATCAAAGTCAAAATCAGCTACAAATGGAAGTTACTTAATGCAAAAATCATGTGCAGACCATCAGAAATCGTGAAGAAACAATTACGGTTTCAATTACTTTTTACAGTTTCTGAGGGATTATCAAATTGGAAGTAGATCAATGTCAAAATCAAAAGCACCAGAGAAATCCTAGCCACCACGGATCTGAATTTCCAATTTCGATACACGAAAGCTACGATTTCCAATACTTGCGAGCATACGCGATATATAAATACGAAAAATAATTACAGAAATTGATTTAGCAAATCACGGAAGTATTCGATGAACACGAGCTCCGTTGATCAAAATTCAAAAGTCCAACGTGAAATTTAGCCAAAACTGAATTCAGTGTGTGCGTCGCTTAATATATATATAGAGAGAGAGTCGCGGGATTATACCAGTTCCGTTAGGGGTTAACTGGGAGATGATGCAAAATGAAGCAATGAAGAACACTACCTCCGTCAGACGTTAATTCTTTCCCTTTCCTCTCAAACTGCAGCGCAGACCTTATTAAAATCATTTTATAATTATTGTAGATAAACACTAAAAAGCAAACTAACTTTTATTAAACGGTGACGTCTTGGGAATCCATTGCCATGAATAGCGATGTGGGGTCTAACGTTTGTTTGGTGGAATCAAATTAATTTGTTTTCTCTAATTACTATTAAATTATTCCTTTTCAAAAAAAAGGTTTTTTATGTTTTATATTTTTATCAAAAATGTACTAATTTTATTTAACCAAAAAAAAAAAAGTACTAATAATTTTGTTAAAAAAGGAGATAACAAGTTGTATGAGTTATGTGACATGCAAGTTGCTAAATTTATACTACATTTGTCCTAATAGCTTTTGTAATTATATTTATAATAAGATATTCGAAGATGACAACGGGAAGGGAACTTTTCTATTAGTGGCTAGTTTATCAGTAAGATAAAAAAAAAAAAAAATCGATTTAAGATATGAAAATTCTCTGAAATTCTTTAATCAGAATTTTCTTTATAAAATAAAAAAATTAGTTAATGAGGTGACCTCATTAAAGACACAAAACTTAGAAGATTGCATACAAGGAGAAATAGATACAACCCAGATTAAGTTAAAAGGGACGAACTATAGTGCACTCAGAAGAAGAAAAAATATTAAAAGATTTCACATTTCAACATCGAATGAGATTCATCTGAAGTTCTGTACTAATGATGCTCAGATAAATGGATGCTCAGTTTGGATCCTAACTCATCTTAGTTCCATACAACACATTAACCTTGTCATTCAACAGCAAACAATTCTGCACTTTCTTTGGCCTTCATCAGCAGAAGAACCACAACTTTGAAATAAAATTCAGTTAAAAAAAATAAAATTACACCAATGTTTTTCACCTCGAGGGTGAAGAAACAAAATACACATGCATATATATATTCCTTTACAGTGGATATCAAGTGTACATCAATCTTAAAGATTTCCATGAGCCCTCACACGTCAATAATCAGGGATGGACGCGTAGGTGTAGCCCTGAGCACCTCTCCATGAATAATATGCAATTCGGGTCTCATAAAATCCTGCAGCATTGGAGTGGGTCAGTCATCAGTGTTTAGGGTATAATTAAAAGGACCATGGCACATACACATACAATAATATCTCTTCTTGGTAGCTTTAGGAGTGTAATATAGATCAAGTTTTATCAGATTCGGATCAAGCTACAGGGACTTAATTTGGAAAGACAGGAGTAAGTTGAGGTTGAGACCCTTCAAGAAACTCAAAGAATTGGAAGTCCAAACTTCACAAGTTCTTCAAAGAAGGATCTTCAATTGTTAGGCATTCTGTTTAAAGTATTTTTACAATGCTCAAGGCTATTCGTTTAAGCAGCTATTGTGTCCATGTTTTTAGGGCTCTGGTGTGGTACGAAAATAGATGATTTCCCATCATTTCTGGCTCAATTTGCCAGGCAAATGAATAAGACAATGCAAAGAAAGATAGCAGATCATTAATGATCGTTTGACCATTCCCTTTTTATTCTTCAGTCAGACATATTGGTCTTGTAGAATTTACATCGCTAGTTATCATTGTAAAACTAAGATATATATGCAAAACTAAACCAAATCATCTTTCGACAGTCTAACATCCAATTCTAGAAAATGTGCACATATTAGGATTTATACCATGATATTTCAAAAACAGTAAAATTTCTTTGAAGCACAATAGTGTTCACTCATGATATTTAAGAAGTATCCAAATTAGACACTAAACTTCACCGGTCAACCACTGGATAATTACAGATTTCCCATACAAGCACCCGGTAATATCAATAGACCCTCTCTCAGAGTTTGCCATGGATCCAAGAATGTTTTGGATAAGTAATGCCTAAGTTCTAGTACACTATGATTTATTTACCCCTTACCGCCTAACAAACTTGACTAACGTAATTGAAACACTGTTAAAAATATTTAAATTATCTGCTCAACAATCAAGCAATAAATTAAAACTTTTTGTTCAATTAATATGAGATATCAAAGGGGTCAAATACAGCGCAGTGAAAAAAGTAACAGATACAGGCTATAAACATGATAATCGATCTTGAGCAGGCACTACCAATGCTTCGTGAAGTAAAGGCTTTATTCAGTTTGTAAAAATGAGAAGATGATCTAAAGGAAAATGGCACATATAGAGCTTATTTTGATGCTTTGTGTTATAGAATGATGTATATTGCTTACACATTAATGGAACACAACCAGGATATTATAAATGGTGTTTTTGTTTTTAATGCTTATCCAAAAATAAATATAGGGTACACCTTTATTTTTTGACATACCTGGGAGGAAGGCTAGGATCCCAAGTCCTAACAAGCCATATGCTTGGGACCGATCTCCTCCCATGTGACCTGTGAAGATCAATATTGAGAGACAGAGAAGCCCAGAACCAAGAAAGAGCAAAAAAAGGGCAAGTGCAATGGATTTCCAGGGGACCAAATCAAAGGATTTCGGCGAGTAATTAAATCGAGCATCATACTTTCCCCCGCTACCACCATTGTCATCATTGTCATCAGCAGCAATACGACTGTAATTAATATTTCTTCTAGTTGACATATCTCAATATGTCAACAGCGACAGAAGCACTCAACTTAAAGTCGAAAGAACCTGCTTCAATCAACAGCATAATCCAATATTAGAACATAATAATGCGGGTAAAATTGTAAAATAAATATTTGGCGTACGTAATTTATGCCTTAGAAGTAGATTGCAGAGTCCAAACAATAGGAATCTGCAATAATAACAAAAAAAAATATTGCATTTGCACAAAGGGTATATAGAGAACTTGATCACATGATGAGGATTTGCAAACTTAAGAATCTTGGTCCTATAACTAGATCAGTTGATGAAAACTGTAGCAACAGTAAATCCATACAAACTTTTTATAAGCTGGAAAATAAAGAATAGAGAACTGTCTTCTGTTGAACAAATTCAAGTTGGTTGGGCATATTGGAAATACTACATAAAAATTCTCTAGGATTTTGATAAATATCAAAATTGAGACCACTAGTATTTTGAAAATCTCTAGAGCGGTGAACAGTGACTAAACAGACACTTGTAATCTCGAAACTACCAAGCAACGAGAATCTGGCATATTGAGGTGTTTAGTGACTTCTATACATCGCGTAGTGCTGTGAGTTCTAAACCCCAATATTTGAAAACCAAATTTGATTTTTTAAACTCTAAAGAAACAATTCAATTTCACCCACAAATGGCCCGAAAGGAAGGCCACAGCTATAAAACCCACAAAATTGAGAGACTTGCAATCATAATGAAACCAACAAGTATAATAAGCCAAAGGGGTGGAACTGAATTCCCCCAATTAAGCATAGTGTAATTTTAGAACTTGGAAGCCATAGCCTAATAAGTGCATAAACAAATATAATACTACAAAAAGAAGAAAAGAAATTACTACTACACTTCGCATCAACATATGAAAAGGATCAGATCTCATATACACATACTATGTCAGAAGAACAACAGAAACAAATAAGAACTAATAATTTGAAAATGGAATAACAGTACTGACCAGCCGATAGAACAGAATCGTCGCTGTGGTAAGGTCCCGTGTATAGGAACACAGTTGACCGGTTGAAATGGAGAGACCAACGAAAACGAGACTAAAACCGCGCAAGTCGGAATGTTCGTTTACATGGTAAAGTTGTCAAATGAGACTCGCAAGAAAGTCTAGGGGCATTTTCGAAGTTGATTTAAAATTCAAGCTGTATCTTTTGGTCCGGACAAACTCGTTTAATTAAAAAGACATATATTCTGTCCGTTCCAAATTATTTATAATATTTTAATTTTTTTTTTATAAAATTTTAAAAATATATTTAATTATAAATAAATTATTTAAATTATTCTTAATAATATTATAATTTAAATAGTAAAATATTTTCTCCATTTTATATTAATAATTATTTTAGTTTAATGCACACATATAAATACTAGTGTTCAATTTTAATTTATCATTTATTAAAAATCATGAACAAGTGAGATAAATAAATTATGGAATTAAAAATTCTAGGAAATATAAGAGATACTAAGGGTAATATAGTTAAACACATATTATGTTCTCCTAAAAAATTGTAAATGATAATTATTTTGGAACAAATTTTTTCTCTTAAAAAGACTATTATTTTGAAATAGATTAAATAATAGTTAAAATAGTAGGTATAATATTAATATTATAATTTTAAATAATTGAATAGTTATTGAAGAAGTGTGTCATAATGTATGGATTAGTGGATAAAATAATATGTCATATTTGATAAAGTAAGGTAATTTAGACAATTTATATTATTAAACTTTTAAAAAAGAGAATGTTACAATTTTAATGTAATGTCCAAAAAAAAAAGTGTTACAATTTTAATGAGGCGGATGAGTAAACAGGATTAACGGTTCAAGTCCAATTTGAGATTGAAATTTTAATTTGGGCTTGATTTAAATTATTAACAATTAAAATATGAACATATTTTAAAATTTAATTAATTACTCAAATCTCATTAAATTATTTTTTTCTATCGATACTAAATGAAACTTAATTAACAATTTTAAATTATTCAAACTCGATTAATATTGCTAAACGAATCATATATAAATTTTATTTTAAAATTAATAAATTATATAAATATAATCTGAAGAAGCCATTTCACTCGATTTCATTCTTTTAGAAGAACTCGTTTCAATATTTAAATAGCGTACTTATTTAAATTCTAAAAATAAAAAATTGCATTTCACAATTATTTTTCTATATTCCACGTTATATAATATCGGTTTGATCAAAACCACACGAACCGCATTATGTTAACTTTTAAACATTTGCAATTTGATTTTTAATCCTCTTGGTTCTTTCTCTTCCTTGTTTATGCCGCCATTTCTCCAGGTGCTTAATCCACTTGGTTCTTTCTCTTTCTAACGTAGCAAGGGATTGCATAGGTTCCATTTGGTGCTGCTTATTATTTCACTGTGATTTCTTTTCTGTGTATATTTATTTATTTTTCATGGTATTCTAATGGATATTTTTGTTAATTTGCAGTATTTTTTTTTTCATTCTTTATGTGTTTTTAGCGGCAGCTACTAATAGTTGTTCTTCTGTTTTAGCACCTTATATTTGAACCGATTGCATTCTGTACTTCTGTTCACAACATTTCTGGATCTTCCTCCTTTTACTTTCCAGATGTGGATCCCCATTTGTGGTATTATACACTCTGATATTACCCCACTGACAAAAAATGAGTCTTTCGAATTTTAGGATTCTAATCGCAAACTTTAAAGTTTAAAATTGTTATGATTGGATTGGAAACAATAAATGTAAATGTTTTAAGTGAGTAAAATATTTTGGATGATTTAAAAAATTCACGATTGTATTAACTAAAATTAGATGAATTTGTGTTAATTTTAAAATTTAAAATTTTAAGAATTGACTTCGAGTCAAAATAGAGCTCTTTTTATTTATGTTCAACATATTGGATGCTGCACGCTTGTATACCAATCCAGTGCTTTGTTTATAGTTCTTCTCCTTTTGGGTTCTTGTTCCATGAGATCATCTCAAAGTCGGTAGCTATTGTTTTCTTTTCAAAGCATATATTCTTTTAATAATATTTTAGGTATTCTGTAGTTATTAAATTAAGCAATTCCTTTGGGTGAAACATATATAAAATTTATTGCTGAGTTTCATGTTTAGTACTTTAGTTTTACGTGAAACATTTGAACTGCCTTAATGCTGCTTTATTGTAAATCTATAATTGAGTTCTGGTATGTTTGTGTTAGGTACCATGATATATATTTGATCTAGTCCAGATTTTTTGAAGTGGTTATATAATGGGTGCTTGGTATCAACACCACGTAAAAATATTATACCACCGAGGAATTACCATTACCGGCCTAAAAAATTGGCAGAAAGCCCCTCAAAATTGTCTGTGACAGAAAAAAGAAAAGCAGAAATGATGCCGGTCGTGTAAAAGATATGTCTGTCAGTGAATTTGTTCAGACAACAACAACCTGCAGAAGCTCTGCGGTTTCAAATTCAAATTTCCAAATCACACAGTTGCAGTGGCACCGTAGTCAAATTGATGCCAATGGTATATTCTAGATTCAAACAATATATTGTTTTTGTGTTGAAATCGCAGTGACATGAGTAACCCCCCTATGATTTACTCCAAGGGGAAAAATGTTTTAGACAAATTAAAGAAGCATTATTTGGTTGTGCACCAGTCATTTTTTGAGCAGAATTTATTATATAGGCTGAAACTTTACGGAGCTTAATCTAAGAGTAAGATTGCATGCTAAACTTTCTCAATTTTCCAACTCTACCCTGCTCATGAACACCCACTGTCACAGTGCAGTTGTCCAGGGATCTTGTGATTATTTGCTAGTTCCCTCAGTTATACCAAGTTGTCTGTTACTATTATCTGAAGTTTAGCTTCTCTATTTATTGAAGATTATTCTAAACTTGTTATGTGCAATTGTGCACCTATGGATGTGAATCTAGCTTATCTTAGTGAGGAATATCTCACGTGGTTTCCTTTTTTGACTGCTCGTACACCACTACATGTTCGCCTGGATTAACAGATTGACCGAGTTGGTGAAGTTAGATTGTGTATAGTTTCTTGGTCCTGTTATTAATAGGTTCATAACTAGATATTTACCGAAGCTATGTAACCACGGTTTCTTTTTGTCTTTTGCTGACTTTTAGATTTGATTGAAGATGATTTTCTCTCTCCTTTTGTTCTTTTGTCATTTCATTTAATTCTAATTGTGTTAGTTTTGGAAGAGATTATAACCCATGAATTATCTGCCTTGTATTGTAGGGGTCCAACAATCTTTGTAAGTTTTCGTTAGATTGGGAATTTTATGTCTTATAACTTCTTTTTTAACTGGTCATGTTGTTAACTAATGCATCTCAGCTATTAATTAGAAGATATTTGATACATTTTTTGTCTTAGATTCTTAAGACTAATTATTGGAAGTAGCTTACAGACTTTAGGATGACATAAAATGTTATGTTCCTGCAGTAATCTGCCAAGAGGAAGCATGGTTTGACACGATCAGCATCCTGGAGTCTGACTACTCAGATGATGACTTTAGTGGTGTGCATGGAGGTAATGAAGGGTTTTTGGATCAAAATCAATGC
>JAUMHB010057403.1:4663-15268 GCA_032359685.1 Pittosporum tobira
TTTGTGCCGAGTTTAGGTTTATTTTGGGTTTCTCTGTTTTGGTTCTCATTTCTTTCGAAAAAAGAATAAAATGAAATTTTACATTGAAATTGAGCGGTGGTTTGAATAAAATGGTTAACTAGTTTTATAATTTAAGTTGAAAATGAGAGAATGAATAAAATAGATAAAATTCACCTATTTTAGAAGGAATAAACATTCACTTATGTTATACTTTTTATTTTCAACAATTTTTTTAAGACTAATAACATATTTTTTTCTAACCATCACTTAATTTTAATATAATTTTTTTTTTTTTTTTTTTTTAAGAAATGAGAATCAAACGCTACATTAAAATGTGGTTGGGTGCCATATCTTGAAATATAAGAAGCCCTTGAATATCTCCTCAATTCTGATTACTTATTTTTACTGTATTTAATATATTTGAGAAACAAACGTCCCCCAACAAAATCCAAGAACTTAAAACTGAACAAGTTAAATGGTTAAGAGTTGCTCTGAAATAAGCGACTTAACGCGAGGAAATAACCTTGGCTTATTTAAATTGTAACTTGTATATTTGTTAGTTACATTGTTAGTTTTTGTTCATTAGCACTTGATGAAGAGAGGTAACTATTTCAATTTTTAGCGGCTTCTCATGACAGTCATTCAAACCAGCTTTCATAAATGCCTGTTTTTCCGAGTCTAGATGACGAGAAGTCAGTCCAATGATTGTGCTATTGACTCCCATAGCTCGAAGCTCTCTTGTTGTCTGTTAAAGAAAGAATTTAATAATGTCTACAGAGAAATTTAATTGGAGAGATTGTTAATCAAATAATCCACGTTCACTATACGAAAAAAAAAAAAAAAACATATACCGTAATATTATGTACTCTAATATTTTATTTATGTTGATAAAATTATAAAAATTATTTTTTGAATTGAAGATTTCTTACATTCAGTAGTAGGGTTAATAATGTTGAAAGAACTAACCTCAAGACCATCCATGACAGGCATGTCAAAGTCCATAAGAATAATATCATAATGTGCCCCCGAATGAAATAAATCAATAGCTTGTTTTCCGTCTTCCACAGCTTGTGTTTCGAATCCAGACTTGCTCAGAAGCATCTTGTTGATTGTTCTAACAATGGGATCATCATCAACGATAAGTGCAGAAACTTTCACTTTCCCGTTCAACTTACTGTTAGTTCTATCGTCCTTACCGCTCTCAGTGATTTTCTTCTTCTTTGAGCTACTAGTCTCACCTGTCCCATACATCACCATTTTCTCTTGATTATATCTTTGTTTGCATATAAAAAACTAAAAATAAAATAGAATAAAAATATTGAGCCTCTGTGCCTTTATATAGGCTTAAGCAACAATGAGAAGCTAACCCTCACCTCCCTTTTAGGAAAATTTTATCCATTAATTATTCTCTTCCAAAAGTGTTAGGGCAGTGTAGGTATTTTCACATTGTTCTATGCCTATGTCAATGCCAGTGCCGATTTGATCGAATAAAGCTTCGGTTGCCAAAACAAACGAGAATTTTATTTTTTTCTTCATCTGGCAAACCTCTTTGTTGTAAATTGCCTGGGTTTCCGTTACCACAGATTTCAATAAACCTAGTTGAGTTGTATTTTGTTCAAATTGCTTTTCTGGGGGTGGTGATTGATTAGTAGCGTCTAATTCACAAGTTTGCTTCTTCTTCTTTTTCTTTTTCCAAACCAATTATAGTCGCTGCATGAAAATTAAGCAATTGCCCAAAGTCTATAAAAGTGATCCAAATAAGGTTAAAAAGTGTAATTTTTATTTTTTTGGGTATTCCATATGGCACAAAAAACCATCCATGGGGAAGATCTTCGTAGGAAGTGAATTGAAGAAACGTCACCAATTTGATAAAAATGAATCAATTCTTGTTAACTACTAATATTCCACAAATCAAATTGAAGTCGTAAAGTTGTACTTTGGGGTTTGATTAATTGAGATCACTAATTTGCCAACATTTATAAGGACTTAATCATAAAAAAAAAAAAAAAAAAAGTCAAGGATTTTTTTTCTTTCACTTTTAATCTTAAACTATTTCATTTGCAAAAATAACCTTAATTTATTTTAATTTACGACGAAATTAACATAGAAACACCAAAAATCGAATCACAGTTAAATAGTACTGATGTGGTATCCTACGTGTCATCTAAAGTGTATTAAGATCTTTAAAAAAATAAAATGTTAATGTTTAAGGATTTTTTTTTTTTTTTTTTGTATTCTCTCAACCACCATACGTATCATCTAAGTGTTTTCAGAGTTTTAAAAAAATAATCAATGTTTAAGGAATTTTTTTTGTATTCTCTTAGTCACCATGAAAGTCGAACCGCAACTATTTGTTGCTTTTGAATTTGTTGAGCTTGTAAAACAAAGATTTTACAAAAAACCTAAAAAAATACAAGAAACACACCAAAATCATTAGAGAACTGAGAAAAAAAAACCAGATGAAGATTCTTCCCTGTACTATTATTTTAGACCTCATCAATATTTTTGTTAATCGAGACTTGATCATTGGCTCAACAATTTCTTGCCCGATGAATCTAAGGTTGTGCGGGTCCAACACCACAACAAAATCCCTCTCAAGTATTTCTATAAGACCCACCCGTTACTGATTTTGTTAACAAGGATTCACAAGCGCTTTTCGAAAGATGAAGATCGTTGTGTTTTTTATCAATTGAGTTCTTTGAAATAATGCGCATGTATCATCAGGAGGAGATGAATATCTATCAAGTTGATATGGATTTCAAGGTTTTGTTCAAAGATGACCACCCAGAATTGTATGTGGAATTTACTCCATTTTCTGTTCATGTTGCAGAGTATGCAGAGGGTTCGTCTTCTAAAGACGGGTTCGATGAAGAATTTATGGGGTTTATTGGAAAGAAGAGAAGACTTAGAAAAAAGATATTTTATATGTATGAGGAAACTTTATTGGTTTGGGAAACATTCAAGTATGATCGAGCACACGTAGAACGCCCTAAGACACCATTTCAACACAGTTTAACTATGAGTTGGACATAATTATTGAACACACGTAAAACGTCTTATGACGTCTTCTCAACACAACAATTTAACTATAATTAAATATTTTGGTATAATTAGATTAATTTTATTATGAAATAAAATAAATTAAAATTATTTTTATAAATAAAATAGTTTAAGGTTAAAAGTGGAAAAATAAAATAAAATAAAGTTCATTAGTTTTTTTAGTGATTAAGTCTACGAGAAGCAAAACAAGAAATAGTACTATAATATTCCAAACTCTGATCTTGCAACTCCATCTAAGAAACTAAGAACTTGCCATTTGATATGAATTAATCTTCAAAATGTTGACAAGATATGAAATTCTAAACTTGCAATTTTGCAAATAGTAGGACTGGTGACACACAATACAATCTTGTCATTGCACCATCAGTCTTAGAACGAAAGAAATTACATATACCCGCAAATGATGCTCTATGTAAACACAGAAATTACCTGTTGCTCTGTAATTAGGTCATTGATCAGTCCGCTATGATATCTGATCAACTACATTTTATTACTGTTACTGGTATTTTTGTTAGTAGTAGCTTTTACAAAATTACACAATATTTTTCCAACAATCCCAAGTTTGGATATGATTGTTGATGTCAATACCAACCAAACGGCCCCCCCCCCCCTCAAACTCAACTGGTTAGATATGCGATGTCCTCTTTTGTAATATGCATCTTCCCTCTGTCTTGTCTTCCATTTACTCGTGCTTGTTCTGGTTGGCCTCGCTGCATAGAAAACCAAACTTTCACTACAAAGCACAATTGGGAAACAAAGTAGAAATAACAAAACATAAATAAATATCACTCAATGTTCTTGGATGTTATTGGTGAAAGCTCCATATAATAATTGGGCACGCGTTAAAAACAAGAAACATAACTTTTGATTATAAACGATGACAGATGTTTAAGTGTACTAGTATAAAAATTATGGGTTGGACGAGGGTGAAGCTAACCTTCCTCAAGACATAGGCCAAATATAAATATGCCACTTCCCACTCGTCCGGTGAGAGCGTACCTGGAAATCACGAGGCAAAATTTATTAAAATATGATACCTGCAAAGCCTATTTTGAAGTACATGACGCAGATAACCCAAAAGTCATACGAGGAAAGTAAAATTGCAACAATCAAATTCAAGTTACTGAAGCTATTTACTCTGGTCTTGGTTTCCATCGCCCAATGCTCCAAGTCTCCGCATGAGTTCAATGTATTCTGGTTTCTTCATGTACTCCTCCACAAATACATGATTGTTTTTCACAAAAACCAACTCCAGATCATACTGCAAAAATAGATATTTTTCTGAAAAATGTTTTAGCCTGTAACTATAAATAACCTAAATAGGAAAGGCCTTTTCTAGACCACCGTTCTGAATACAAAAGCTCTAGTGACAGAAAGGTGGTATATTAGTGAACTTGTAATGGTGCTAATCAACTTTTTCAAAAGTCAATTGTCAAGCAACCAAGTTAATTATACCTCCTCTGCCAATGATTTGAAAACATGAAAGGGAACAATCCATTCTGGACAATCAACAGCATCCTGCAACCATAGGTAGAGTTTTTACTTGCAATGAAGCCTTGTGAGTTTCCATATTTAAACATTCACACAATATGGATCAACAGAAATTAGTAACAAGCGTACCTCTAGATGGAATTTGTATTTTATACCAAAGGGGCTTGAAGATTTAAATTTCTGAAGAAGATGAACAATAAGTTTCACTATTTGATTGTTCAATAATGCATTGTAAATAATACAACCACCTCCTCGCAAATTAAGTGAAGGAGTTCACATTTTGGAATGTTCTAAAAATAATATGATTCTTTCTAAGGGGTTATAATGAAAGTAAAGCAATCATATTATTGTCCACCTTAAATTATGTGCATGTCAAACCCATTCACTTAATTTGGGATGGGTGGAGTAGTTCCAAAGATCATAAAGAGAAAACCGATAATAATAATTCACCTTATCCAAAAATTCTTCATCAAAACGTATCCAATAGACGCTATTGCCAAATGCCAGTCCTTCAGCTGCATAACGATGAAATAAATCATATTTGCAAACCAGCATCCTAATTCTAGGTATTATTACATTTAAGCAAAAACCACAAAAGCAAAAGGGAAAAAAAAAAAACCTTCTCTAAGCTTTTTGATGATAACATTGGCATCTGGCATTGTTCCAATGAAGATGCCTCCTGGCCGAAGTAATGCCGATACATTGGCCAAGGCTCGTCGTGCACGTGCCTCGGTAGACCACGAGTAATGCATGGCAAACTGCAAGTTTTTAAGAGGTGTTTCTATAAAAATTAGAATCATAATCTACTGAAACCACAGAAATTAGCATATAAATTTGAAAAAGTATAAGATTTTACCTGGCAACTGCAAATATCAAATGGTGCGTCAGTTGCTAACGCTTTATCAAGGCGAACCTAAAACACGTCAAGTACCAAAAAATCAGCATTACTTCCATGCTAAAGTACTGGTTTGATAACTAATAAGGCCATCTGTACATCTGTACTCACTCTTACACCTCAGTGAGTATAATGTCTCATATATGCCAATGAACCGGAAGCTTTATTTTTTGTAAAAGTGTGTACTGACAGAAATGTGAGCTCCAAAAAAAAAAAAAAATTCAATTTTCAGCCAAGCAGATAGATCTATAATTTACCTCAAAACAATCTCCACATAAAAGTCGAGCAGGAAATGTGAACTTTTTGCGCCGCTGATGATGATCTGCATCGCCATTGTAGCGGGTGCGACAATCTTCTATCTATATATAGATGTTAGCTTACCAAAACAGAAAAATTTTGTTGCAATCAAATAACAATAAAGCATTTGAAACCAACATAGAAACATTTTTATACTCCAAGCATATGAAAATATACCAAGATATATTATCCATACGCAGAATAGGTCCCATTAGCATTCAGAGATGGACCTTTATTAGAGTAAGGAAACGACAACTAACATTTATCCTGTCCAGGTAGCACCATATTACCAATTGGGGTTCATTGCACTGAAAGAGCATTCCAAATATGTCTATATATAATATTGAAAAGGCAATAATATATAACTTAGTTTTACTATCAACTCACCTATATAAGTGATGAAGAAAGGTTTTCAATACATGTGTTTGCATGATATTTGACACTTCTACTTATAACAAAACCTAGCGTCCAATTAGCTACCTGAAAGGGTAGAGAAAGGATATGAATACTTTAAAAATGTTGGCCTGATCATGAATTTGAAAATAACATTAAAAAAAAAAAGTTTGACTTCTCCGAGTGGAGAGCACATTCATTTAAATTTATCCATAACAAATAACTTGGAAACCTTAAAATTAGTAAGGGCCAATGCTTACATAAATCTTAGTAATTGGTGGTTAATGTTTTTTGCATTGGAAGTAGCAAGGTGAGAGATCTATTACTGAGTGATGAGACCTACGGCTTCAACTAATTGATTATAGGGAAAAAGTAGCGAGTTTCTGTTCTAAATTTGAATGATTACCCGATCTAATTAGACATTAAAAATATACTTGTGCCTGATACGGGACATGCTTCTCCCATGAGTGGATTCCTTATTTTTTAATGAATCCTAACCACTAACGTTTTCCATTATGGAATGGAAATAGGTGTGCAGAAGAAACATTATATTGATAAAAGAAATTCCAAAATCAGAAGACAATTTTTCATCCACAAAGATGTAGTAGGGCCAGTAGCACCAAGTCATTAAAGTAACAAAGAATGGTAAGTTCAGTGATTTACTTCCACACTTCAGTCAAAGTAACATCCGTCACATTCAGTTGATGAAGTATGAAAGCCAACAGAAAGAGAGTCAATAAAATACCGAGCCATCGGCAATGTCAATGCCAACATAATATCCAACCTTTGCCTTGTCCCATTTAATCAGATCACCACCCTAATCAAAGTATATAAGAATTACAACATTAAATATCACTTGAAATAGGGTACGTATAATGCACTAGCATAAACATCAACATGGTAACTGCCATAAATTCAGGCATGTAATACCTTGCCACAGGCAAGATCAAGAACCGCATCTCCTCGACGGGCATAAAGCTGAATTAGGACACTTTTTATCTATTCACAGGAATAAATTGACAAAGTCGATTAGAAAATCAGGACACAAAATTAAACTACAAAAATGTGTCTTAGGAGATTATATAACATGCCCAGTTGTTGAGTTTCTTTAGATGGATGATAGGACTCGCTTCTCTTTCTTCCAAAGTTTGATTTGTCCTTGCACTATAATGGTCAGCCACTTTCCTGGCAAAAATTTTGGTACTCTCATCCTCTAGAAACTGCGTGTCACCTGAGCACAAAAATACAATTAAACAACAAATCCTTTCTTGTTTGCTTATAAAAAATGCATACATGTGATATATTTACAGTTCTAGACACACAGATTAATATAATTTACAGCTCTAATCTTCAAAAATCCAATTAAAGATCAAGTTTTTTTTACCCTTGATTGCTTATAATAATGCATACAGATTGATATAGTACAAATTAAAGCTCAAGTCTTTCACCATCTGTCGTCAAATTGAACTATACTCCATGTCAAAGTGGGAACATAAGAACCTAAACTTTAACACCCATTGGCCGATTCCCAAAGTTAAACTAACAAAATAAGCAATTGGAAAATCATAAAATAAAGATGTGATATATAAGAAGACGAAAAATACCTTCTGGGTTGTATTTGGGTTTTGATTTAGGCGGTCCAAAAGAGTTGGAAGATGAAGATGCTTCGTAACCTCGCTTCATGGCAATCTGATACTAATAGATTCAGTATTTTATGTTTTAGGTTGGAACAGGAACGGAGGGAAAGTAGACACGCGAAAGGTGTTCGACAGATGTTCTTGAGAGGAGTTTCGAGTCTCTGACCTTCTGGTTTGAAGCTACGACGACAAAATTTTAGGTCTCGGAAGATATTATTATTGCGTTCTATGACTTTTATCGTGTGCGCACTTTCTCCTCTATCCGTCCCACAATAGTTAGAATTTTGATGAATATTAAAAAATATATTTAATTATAAAATAATTATTTAAATTATTTTTATATTATTGTAATTGAAATAGTAGAGTAATAGTTGAAACGGTGAACTATCGTATCATATTATAATAGTAGTTAGAGTGATAAATCCTATTTGATGAACTAACTATAAATTAAATAATTTTATTTCATTAGACATTTCAAAAATAAAATGTTGCAACAACTGTGGAACGTCTAAAAAATTAGACAATATTAAAAATTGTTATTTACATAAATAAAATTTTGATATAATAATTATTTTTTATTCTAAAAATACATTATATTTTAATTAATCTTCGATTAAATCTTAAGCAGTCTTCTAATGTCTTAACTTAATTGAGTGTTAAGATCGATTAACTATCATCTATGTTTGATTAATATCTAATATGATTAGGACGGTCTAAACTCATTCTTTCTGCCGCCTATTAGTTTTTAGAACACTGATAATTACGAAGATTTTTTTATAATAGACCTTATTATCTTTGAATATCCAAAGTGGACCTTATTATTTTTGAATGTCTAAGAAAAATATCATTTCGACTTATGAAAATATTAATTCGTTTTTGTAATTTATAATTTAATTATGTAATACGTGTGATTTGTTTAATTACGTGGATTAAAAAGAAAAAAAAAAAGAGAGAGGAGAAGGTTGCAAGTTTAACAAATTTAGGAAAATTTAATGTAATTTGTCATATGGTGCGATATGCTCAGCAATGGTTGCTGATGATGAAATTACTCCCCAATCAAGAAAATCACATAAAACTCCAACCCTATTAAAACTCGGTGGACTGAATTAGGTCTCAACAGTTTCGCACTTGTTCGATTAAATATTTGGTAATTAACTTTCACGAATCGCATGTTTGTCATTTTTTTTAATAATTAATAAATTGAAATATTTGCTCTCCATGGAATGTGTTACCGTGCCTTGCGCCTCGCCATTGAGGTGTGGTTTTTGAAAATAATACGATACGGACTTTTTGAGTTTTAAGCCCAAGGCACAATTGCACATGAGGTTCACATGCGTAATTATAGCCTTGAAAACAAGCAAGTAAAGGGGTTGGACAGATTTTTTTTTAGTTGAATTTGAAATTTCTCTCTGACTACTCTTCTGAAAATTTCCGTATAGACTCTGATTAATCATGAATTAATCTTAAAAAATCATTTACTGTTTAGGTGTATTGAGTGTATAAGACCGATTAATTTTCGTTTATGTCTAATTAATATCTGCCTATGTCCGATTAGTATTCGATTAGGACCGTCTAAGCACTAGGTCCATTCTCTATTGTCCAAGTCCGTTTACAGATTTTTAGAACAATAATAAACACATTTTTTTGGTGATTATCTATTCTGAACAAATATTTTTGTTGACTTATGGTTTTAGATTATAACTTTGATAGGGATCGTCTTAAATTAAGGTTAGAGTTTCCACCTTGGCCCTAACTAGGGCAACGTGACATTCCACGTGGCGACCTAACACCCGTGTGGCAATGTGACATCCAACCGGCCTACTCCTATCCTCAAGGCTCGGTCATGCACTGCAAAGCAGCATATTCGACCGGCTATCCTCAAGGCTCGGTAACCCGCCACTCCTAATGAAGAATCGGCCTCTGGTATTCGACTCCCAAAAAGCGCAAAGCTCAGCCAGTCGGCCTCCAAGGGTCTTCACCCCCATCAGTCCGCCCGGACCTCCACCATCAGGAACTCCCAACCTTCGGTCCCGGCCTACCAAGGAAATAGGTCTATTTGGCCACTAGGCGCGCCCACCCCTGCCTGACCCGAGCCCAACGGCCGAAAGCCAAAAAGAGAGTTTCCAGACTGTCAAATCAGCCGCCTAAACCTGCAGCCCTGTCAAATCAAAACAGACGCGCCATACCTGCTGTCAACTCACATTAGGCGCACCATGCCAACCTTATCGGGTTGCGGGTCAAGACAGAGGCTACACATACATCCTCCTTCACACAAGAAAGGGAACTTCCGCTCTAAACACAAAACAGAGCCAATACGTTACAACCCACTGATAACTTGCCAAAACACTGCAACACACTCCAAAACTCCAAAAACACTCCGGTAATCCCTTCCCTCTCTACTCAATAATCAGATTATCATCTCATCCTTGCTAACTTAAGAATCAGAAAGGGGAACGAGTGAACACCCCCCTCGTGTTTCTCGTGTCTCATGTTTGCCTGCTCTTGTTGCTGACGTATGCCCAACTGAAAACGAGATTTGGAGGAGGTCAAAGATCAGAGCTGCCCCAACAAACTTTATATGCTTTTATTTTATGAGTTCCTTTCAAAAATAGTTGTGCATGTGAATAGTTGGGCTATATATGTGAAAGAATTGTTGCCTTTTAGTGTTGATACCTCAAATATCAAAGATATTGTTGAATGTCATTGAAGTATAAATTTATTTTTACATTTATACGTTATACGCTTAATTTCAATCATGCCCGCCTCTTGCGTTGCACCTGACGCTTAAACTCAAGGGACATTTGAGGGTGTAGGCTCCACCATTATGATAGA
>JAUMHB010057425.1:2017-15262 GCA_032359685.1 Pittosporum tobira
TAGAAACTGACTATATATATGACTTGACTCAATCTATAGTTTCATTTCATTCTTTGCTTTTATATATATATATATATGGTGGGTGATTGCACGAAAAATGTAGAGATGGGAGTGGGATATTAGCGTTGAATTGATATCCAGAAAATCAATTAGTGTTGTAGATCAAATGGCTAAAGAGATTTGTTATCTTTTTGGTGCAAAAAGAGACTTGTTATCGATCCAATAATATTGCATCTTTTTTCTGAGCCACTTAATTTTATGTTTAATAATTTTTTGTTCAATAATGAGAGGAGAGCTACCCAAGACTTGTAAAATTTTAGATTGTGTGTAATATGCGGATTATCCGACTATTTGCTTTGTACTTTGTTAATTGAATATGCTATATTCTCTAATTATAAATTTGAATTAAATTATTTTTCTTTAGTTGTCTTTAGTGTGATAGGTTAAAATTAATAATAAAATTCATAGTTAAAAAAAATTAATTTCATGTAAATAATTATTAATTATATACGTTTAAGCGATGCCTAATCAAATAATCATTTCGAATGATGAATTATTATTACTGTTTTATTAGTAGTGGATGATCCTTTCACTGCAGAAGATCAAAACATACCTCACTAGTACTCAAATTAAATAGCATGTGGCCTGACCAGCCCAGCTATGACCAGTCCAGTTGACCTCTGTGGTAGAGTTCAGCCCAGGCCAATCTTGGCTCCTTTTCCGCAGGGCGGGTTGAGCATGCTGTTCAAGATTAGTTCAAATTTATTTTTCGAGATATTGTTTTATTTATTGTTTTAATTTAATCAAAAAGTTATATTGTATAATAAATTTATTATTAATGAATTTTAATATATTACCGTCATTAAATTATATTTAGGACAGTATTTGAGACAAATTGTTTAGCCCAAACCAATCAGTATGTTCACAAATTTTTAGAGTCCCAAAAAAAAAAAAAAAATTCACAAATATGACTCTGATTTTTTCACTTTAAAGATATAAGGAATTGGCATAAATATAATAAAAGTGATAGTATTATATTGTTATGCATAGCATAAAGCATATTCCAGGAGCAACAGCATCATGTGTTATCATTTGGATTTTGGAGTTTTGTAAAATCAAGAATAAATAAAAATATAATATAATTATTGGGGAGTGGGTGGGTCCCATAACAGCACATCCCAGAAAATGTGTGCCGTGAATCGAATTCTACGGTGCGTGGGTAACTGCGAATATTAGCCGTCAATTGAGTGAGTGCCCCACTTTTTGGAACTACGCCCGTTATCTTCTTTCTCTTTCACCTCAGTGGGCTCGTAGTACTATAACACTACAAACATCATACAGAGCTACGCATTAAGCAGAGCTAAGCATAATACAGAGCATACTATATTGGAGCACACATCATACAGAGCGAAGCATTAAGCAGCCTCTGCCTCTGGTTCGTGTCCTTCTTCTTCTTCTTCTTCTTCTTCTTCTTCTTCTTTAATTTTCTTTAGTTTTTGTATGCATAATAGCATCACCTGGTTAATTTTTTGTATGTGTACATGTGGGTTTGGTTTTTTATGTTCACAATTTAACACCTTTTCAAAGATCCATCACCTTTTTTTCAGGCTGGATTTTATATACCTACTATTCTTAGATTGAGGCCTCACTTGTGAAACAAGAATCTATTGTTGAAACCTGGGCATGCACATGTGGTAGTGTTTATGCAAAATATTGTTCATTACTCCCTCTCTTCCATGTTATGTTTTGTTTAGTTTAGTTTAGTTTGTTGTTACAAAATTAAGGTAATTGTATCATTTTATACTTTCAGGAAACTACACTTTTGTGGAACAAATTTTTTCGATAAGTGGACTCAATTTTTGTGATCCGGAGATAGTAATGAAATTGTTAGTTCCATAATAACCTCCATGAGACCCTCGTGTGAGATATAGGATGTGGAAGTAATATAATCTTACATAGAAAAATAGCAATCTCCTTGCATACTCACATATACTAGACTAATAAACTTTGTAATAATAAGCACCTGATTTTTGGCTTCAGATTTGAAGAAATAGCAATGTCAACAACCGTGGCTGCACCGTCAAACTGTGTATCCAGAAGCTCACAACTCAAGCTTGGGTCGAAGACTAATGGATCAACAATTATGGCAAGAGTTGGATTTAGATGCCAAAATCGGATTGTGTCTCATGAAGGACTAAAGCTTCAGAAAAATTTGTCGACATCCGAACTATCAACCGTCCAAGTGCAGGGGAAAAAGTTGAATAATCCAAATGGGTCAGTCATAGTTTGTGGAATTGGGATGAACGTGATCTTTGTGGCAGCAGAAGTAGGACCATGGAGCAAAACTGGCGGACTTGGAGATGTTCTCGGTGGTTTGCCACCAGCCATGGCGGTAAGTCGTGCCCTACTAGTCCATAATTACCAATTGCTCCGTTCCAAAAATGAAAAAATTAGAGATTATTTCATTTTTGTCTATTCCAAAATTGAAGTGACATAAAATTCCAAACAATCCATTCCTTATATTCTAAGTATATTGAGTACTATACTTGCATTTTTTTTAATGGTAATAAATGTTCGGAAAAATAAATTGTTCCTTACAACTAGTCATTTTGAAAATGCATGTCTACTTTGCATAGCTCTGTCTTCATCTATATATGTAACGGCGGCATAACTGACTAATCTATCCCTAGGCCAATGGACATCGCGTCATGACAGTATCTCCTCGTTATGACCAGTATAAAGATGCTTGGGATACAGGGGTTGTTGTTGAGGTACATATTCTCATTATCATACAAGTTTCATTTTCTTCCAGAAGTGTAATCATTTGCCAGCCTTCATAATTATATGTTCTTAATGCAGTTTAAAGCAGGGGACAAAATTGAAAAAGTTCGCTTCTTCCACTGCCACAAGCGAGGGGTTGATCGTGTTTTTGTGGATCATCCATGGTTTCTTGAAAAGGTTTGTGTTTTGCTTGAAAATATCTATCTACACTTTTGCATTACGGATCGGAGCCTGTTGGCTCTGATAGTTGAAGACACTTCCACTCTTACAAACTTAATTTGTTCGTGTATTTAGGTTTGGGGAAAAACTGGATCAAAAATTTATGGACCTATTACTGGCAAAGATTATCAAGACAATCAACTTCGGTTCAGCTTGTTATGTCAGGTAGATTGACTAATACTATTTTCTCGAATATATTCAGATTCAGTCCACGTTGCTTAAATTGCGCTTACATGCTTGGATCCCTCCTATCAAAACAATATTTTGTTACTTTCAGGCAGCTTTGGAAGCACCTAGAGTTTTGAATCTTAACAGTAACAAATATTTCTCTGGACCATATGGTATAGACCAACTTCTTTAACATTTGCTAAAACTTCTTATGTTCAACTCTTATTGGAAAATAAGAAGAATGAAAAGAGATAATCCAATAATTATTTGAATCATTTCCGAATATACGATATTTGATGCAGGGGAGGATGTTGTGTTCATCGCCAATGACTGGCATACTGCCCTCATCCCATGCTACATGAAATCAATGTACAAATCAAAAGGAATATATACAAATGCTAAGGTAATTAGGTGGTAACCTGCGGTCATTCTTCATTCCTAAGTATGGTATGGGCCACCTGCAGGCGTAATAACCTTGTGCTTATTTACTTTCCCAGGTTGCTTTTTGCATTCACAACATAGCCTACCAAGGCAGATTTGCTTTTGCAGACTTTTTACTCCTCAATCTTCCAAATCAGTTCAAGAGCTCTTTTGAATTCATTGACGGGTACGTACAGGATTTACAAGTTTTTTTTTTGTAGTTCTGTGTACTTGAATCTTTTTGTATAATTGCTTCATTTCTGCAGGTATGATAAGCCTGTGAAAGGAAGGAAAATTAATTGGATGAAGGCTGGAATAATTGAATCAGATACGAACATAACTGTCAGCCCATACTATGCCAAAGAACTTGTTTCTGGTGCGGACAAAGGAGGGGAATTGGATAACAATCTCCGTAAAGAAGGCATCGAGGGAATTGTGAACGGCATGGATGTTCAAGAATGGAATCCATTTACTGACAAATACACAAATATCAAGTATGATTCTACAACGGTAAGAAGTTTTCAGAGCACAAGTCTGCAGAATGGCAACCCACAGATTTTTCTTTTTGGATTTCTTAGAAATAGATAGTTTACTTCATCAGGTAATGGAGGCAAAGCCTCTTCTAAAAGAAGCGCTTCAAGCAGAAGTTGGTTTACCCGTGGATAGCAAAGTCCCTGTAATAGGCTTCATCGGCAGATTAGAAGAGCAAAAGGGTTCAGATATTCTTGCAGCAGCTATACCAGAGTTCATAGATGAGGACGTTCAGATAATAGTTTTAGTAAGTATATCTATCTAATTATCTAGTACAATATCAGAAAGATGTAATATCTCCGACACTGTTGGCTTATTTTATACGGAGTCCTAAACACGGATTTCTTTAGGGGACTGGCAAGAAGCAAATGGAGAAGCAGCTTGAGCAGTTGGAGATATTATACCCAGACAAGGCCGTCGGAGTGGCTAAATTCAATGTCCCACTGGCCCATATGATCACAGCCGGAGCTGATTTCATGATTGTTCCTAGTAGGTTTGAGCCCTGTGGTCTCATCCAATTATACGCCATGCGTTATGGAACGGTCTGAACCAACCCAAAATCTCTGCTCTAGCTTCCTAGTACATCTCATTTGGTCGGAGTGCAATGCTCAACTGTAATATGAAACACTTTTATTGCAGGTACCTATTGTTGCCTCAACTGGTGGGCTGGTGGACACTGTCAAAGAAGGCTTTACAGGGTTTCAAATGGGAGCTTTCAATGTTGAAGTAAGAACCAGATTATTTTTTTCTTTTCTTTTATAATGTGAATTAACTTCAATTCTAATGTATCGTTATATCTCCAGTTTGAGACAGTTGATCCTGCAGATGTAACTGCAATAGTAACAACCGTGAAAAGGGCATTGGCAACTTATGGGACTTCAGCTTTAACTGAGATGATTAAGAACGGCATGGCTCAAGATCTTTCATGGAAGGTAATTAAACAGAAACTTTGAGATATATTTCATTGCATAAACTGGAATTTAATTTAATAATTTGAAGCTTACAAAAGAGGTGTTTTATTGACATTACTTGTTCAGGGGCCTGCCAAGAAATGGGAGGAGATATTGCTAGGTTTGGGGGTTGAAGACAGTGAGCCTGGGATTGAAGGTGAGGAAATTGCTCCTCTTGCGAAGCAAAATGTTGCGACACCATAAACGACGAAGCTTGGGGCAGGCAGTTACTGTTGGCGCACTGGAAATTAAAGAGGTTTTCTCTAGCTGAGCTGGTGAACAAGCTCCTGTTGACCTAACAAGTACAATGTCTTCGTGGATCATAGACTGGACTCAACAAGTTCTATCGTAATAATATAGTTCTTCTCTCTATAGTCTCTGCAAATTATTAAATAACGTTTGTATGGTTAAAATGAGAAGGCATTCAGATGTTCCAAAAATTATTCATGTTTAACTCCCAAATGATAGGAAATAAGTTGCAAGTGAATTGAAAGAGTTATTAACAGAGATTTTCAATACAAATTTTAGTCGAGGCACAAGATCAATATACAAGGTTGACAAACCGATTGATTTTAAAATAACATGGCATGAGCCTCTCTAAAATCAAACAAGGACAGAAATGGAAAATAAATGATTTGATAAAGACAAATCAAACTAAAACCCAAGCAAAATCACAACCACAGGTTGAAAATCTAATTATCCATCACTCACCCTTTTCCTGAAATCTGCTCACTGTAAGAACATATCCAGTTGTGCATTAATATATTCCTATCTTTCATATATCAAATATTTGCGCTTAACAAGAAACAACAATTGTCTGAAAATACTTGATATCCTTCTCGGCAAACACATTAAAGGTTCATAATCCAGAACTGGTAGACAAAGTACATAAACTCTGGTCAAATCAGATTCAGAAAACTAAATGCAAAACTACAACTAATAAGACCAAGTGACAGTACTGATAGATTCAGTTTTGCAAAATATTAGGACAATAATCATCCCACAGAAAGGAGCTCCTAATCAAACAGGCTAAATCCCATGTCATCATCACTCTCTTCCTTGGGCTCTTCCTGTTTCATTACAACAAATAGTCATAAGAATGTAGAAACACCACAAGGTAAACATTCGTATTCTATAGTTATAATTCAAGGCTCAAATTATACCTAATATTTATGCAAACTAAACTCATACTCCCTCCGTCACAAAAAAAAAAAACTGGCTTGGTTTGAATTTTTTGGTCAAATTGACCAAAAAAATAAAAATAGGCCAGTTTTCTGGGGAAGGATTGAGTAATAAACTAAGACATGTTCCACGAAAAGTAGCTTAGAACAAATTAAGGAGATTAAATGAGGTTCAATACCTTCTTCTCCTCAGGAGGAGGAGCAGCTGCAGCAGCAGCTCCACCGGCAGCATGAGCAGCAACAGCAACGGCACCACCACCACCACCAGCAGCTCCAACATTCATGATAAGATCTTCAATGCTCTTCTTCTCTGCAAGCTTAGCAAACAAGCTTGGCCAGTAAGACTCAACTTTAATGTTCGCAGCCTTCACAATTGTGGAAATCTTGTCCGCCTGTTATCAAGCAGGTTAGATGTTACTCCCTTAGTTCCAAAATCAGAAATGCATATCCAAAAAAATAAAAATAAAAGCGACAGATAACATAAACTTTATCATAAGCCTAACGCTATTAGTTTTGCCCATATGATCATACAGAACATACGAGTATTATCTAATTCTCAAAAAAGTCACATTTTCAAAACACAAAATTGACACTAAAAAATTTACGTTTTATTTTTAAAAAATAAACATTCCTTTGCAACCCATACTCCCACAGTCCCCCAAAAATGAGTCTCAATTGTATTTGTGTGCCTATATAAAGTGCTCATATAATAGTTCAAAAATATAGTAGCATTATTTCATTATAAATAATCAATTTGAGACATTTTCAAATCCAAAACTGACACGAATACATATCATTATTGTAGTAACAAACATGAAATGAAAATATTATGCGACTTTTTTTCATGGGACTCGGTTTATGCAACTGACGGAGTAGTATTTAAATCAATTACTAATTCACAATTTTCACAGTTGTATTGAAAACAAATACATAAAGTGAATTCATATCAATTTTCTGTTTACAGTAAGAGCATACGACGAGAAAAATCGGGCATAGATATGGTAAGAGTGCTTACAGTGATGGGGATACCATCGTCGCTGAGGATTAAGCAAGCATAAATGCAGGCCTGCTCTCCGGTCGACATTTTACTGTTAAATTCAAAGTCTCCACAACGTTAGATTAGATGCGATCTGTAAGAGTGTTATGAGTATTAGAGAAATTTATGATAAAATTGAATAATATTTAGCTTACCTTTCTCTAAGTAAAAATGAGATCCGAATGAAACAAATTCTCAACGGCGCTGCTTTACCACAAACTAGGGTTTTTTTTTTTTTTTTTGGTTCGTAGACGAAAAAGGGATAATAATATATGTCGGGAGACTCGGCTTTCAACAAACTTCCTGGGCCCTTATTGGACGAGGCCCACTTATGGTAACAGGAAAGGCCCTGAACTGTGTGTACAAAATCTTTTTATTTATTGAGAGCCCAATATCCCCCTCGCGTCCGTTCATATATCTCTCTATTATCTAATTTATCAGTAGTCGTCTTTTTTAAGATTATTACGTATTTACACATACTAGTCAACGAACGCATATGTATTGCGTGTATAATTTATTTGTCATAAAAAAATATAAAAACAAATTAGCAAATAAGTTAAAAACAAAGAGCATAAGAATAAACATAACAGTTTAAGAGAAATTACATAAGAAAAACAATACTAAGTTAAAAAAAAAAATCACCAAAAAGTAGCTTTTTAATCCCTCTCTTTTTATATATGTGCTAGTCCAATCTGCACACGTGTTAAAGCATATGATAATAATTGTTGTAACACAATAATTCATATAAAGTGAAGAAAGATATAAATATTAATTGTTATAATACAATATTCATATAAAGTGGGGAAAAAATAGAGATATATTACACAAATGTAGTGGAGCTAAGGAATGAAACTATATTTTCAATTTCAATCATTTAAAAATGTTAAGTTATTATTTTTAAAATAAGAGACAAGTGGAGAGAAAATAGAAAGAGAGTTTTATCGAATAATAGTTTCTCAAGTCCTAGTGCTTTATATAATATAAGATATATTTATGGGTTCACGGTAGATACATCATATTGTATATTGAAAGATTAATATTCGAAACAAAATGACATTATATTGCTTATTTTATTTTATTTTTCTTACAAAATGACATTATTTTGTGTTATAATATAATATATTATATATTATAATGTATATATCTTGCATAATACATTAGATATACCTCTCTCTCTCTCTCTATATTTAATGAGTCAACTCTTTTATTAGAACAATAACACAATTAAAATATAAAATTTATTTATTCTCATCAAACTTTATCTCTCCTTCTACTGCATATAAAAGAAAATTTCTAATTGGTTAAGATAAGACAAGTATTTTGCAAAAAAAAAAAACATTTGTTTTCTTAAAGAATGTACATTTTCCAATTATGATAACTAAATTAAGACACATAAAGTGCAAATTATGAATGTAACATATTATAACACTTTATATTCTAAAATTAAAAACACCTTTATAATTTAGAACATAGAAAGATTTCTCTGAAATTTTACAACAATGGAGTAAGTAATAGTTATTGTTTTGGAAGAAAGAAGATACTACAAAGTACATTTAGTTTAGTTTCACTTGTTTCTTAATAATTTTATTTACTTTTACTTGTAAACACCCTTTTTAACCCTTCATATATATATATATATATATATATGTATGTGTGTGTGTGTGTGTGTCACGTCTCAATAACATGGTGTATGTATTTCACATAGTTTTAACGTTCTCATTTAACTTTTGATTGCATGTTCAGTAGTAACTCACAATTTAAATGAAATATAGATTAATTCATAACAAGTAGATAATCCATAACATATAGATTAATTCTACAGAAACTTAAAAAAAAATTAATTTACTTTCACTGTTAAATATTAATAGGAAGTCTTCGCCGTTAAAATTTTGACAATATATATATATATATATATTCATCAAACAGTAAAAAAAAAATTAAAAAATCTCTCTTATTTTTGAAATATAAGTTACACACATAAACTTGACAATGGTATACTTTTTAATGTTTTAGCACGTACATAATCAAACATAAGCTAATCTTTTTTTTTTTTTAATTTTTGAAGTACATTTATAACCAATCCAACATAAGTTAAATTTCATCCACTTGTTTATTCATAAGTTGATTAATTATGTGTTTGACAAATTTTATTGAGATTTCATTTTAAGATAATATTTAATAATTTCAGTTTAGCGTCTACAATTCATATTTCAGGCAACATGAAAGTAATTAAGGTATCCACTCAAACCAAAAAGATGAAACAGTATATATAAGTATTATCTGTATTGAATGTAAGTTTATTTTCTATTTTAGATTTCTATCATTCTTCTTAAATGCATCGACGAATACTCTCTGTATAAATAAATTCACCGTTGACTTGAATAGTGTTTCATGCATTAAAATGTATAAAAAAAATAAGACAAAAAAAATTATAGTCTTCTTATGTTTATAGTCAACACTTTTGGTCCGGCGGAGACACAGAATTGATAAATAAATAAATAAATAAATAAAAATTGATACGTGAATTGTTCAGTTGTACTTCGCCACTATCCTAGCTGCCGAAAACATGGAAAGCTAAGCTCAAAGTTTGGCAACATCTTTTTCTTCTTTTGGATATTATTATGTGGCAGATTGAACTACCAGCAAAGCAGCATGAATGTATCACCCGACGGAGAATTTGAGCAGTTTGACATATATATATATATATATATATATATATATATATATATAGAGAGAGAGAGAGAGAGAGAGAGAGATCATGAATCAAATCTGATCATTAATTGTTCTTACAATCTCCAACATAAACATGTGTGCTTGAGACATTAATTATGTCGTTTGTGATTCTTCTTTCGACAATATATTGTTGCTCTATATGCATTTAACTAATTTATTCTCATGATGACGTTGAATTCTCCCAAAGAAAACGATATCAAGTTGATCGGGAGTCTATGGCCATCAATGTCTATTACGTAATTTCTATACACGTCATAAACAGGAAATACTTCTTGACTGGCTACCTCTACATCTAATGGAATTTTTAATTTTTCACTTTTTACATTAAATTTATTCGCAAATTGAGCAGACATAAAGGAACGAGTAGCTCCCGAATCAAATAGTATACAGGCAGGTATTGAATTGATAAGTAGTGTACTTGTCACCACGTCGGCTGAATCTGTGGCATCCTTGACGGTCATGTTATAGGTCCGGACAGTAGGACGCAGTGGCTGTGCATTTCCTCCGATCTGTAGTGGTCTCGATCCCCTTCTGCTCACTGCAGAGTTGGTAGATTTCTTAGGGCAATTAGGTGAGATGTGTCCCTTTTCTCCCCATGTGTAACACACGTGGGTACTCGGGTTCGAACAGCTGGTTGCCATGTGGCCGGACTGGTTGAAACGGTAGCAAACATTCTTTCCTTTCAAGTATGGCCTGTCGCCATGATTCTTACCACAACCTTTACACTCTTCTCCCTTCTTTCTCTGAGCAGGCCCTCCTCACTTCGTTAGGCCTCTTCCGATTGTCGTTTTCCTGAGCCTTGATCTGCTCGTTGTGGCTCCCCTCAGCCGATCTTCCTCCGTTCCATTTTCCTTTCTTCATGTCATTCTTCTTGTTGCCCTTGTTGAACTTTGATAGGGCATCTCCACTCCCTTCGGCGATTGTCGCCTTCTTCATTAGCTTCGCGTAGTTGTCTATTTCTAGAACAACTACCCTATTGTAGAGCCAAGGTTTCTGCCCTTGCTCCAATCTCTTAGTCTTCCTCCTTTCCGTGTTGACCTGATGTGGAGCAAAACGTGAAAGTTCGTTGAATTTTGCGTCATATTCTGCCACGGTCATATCCCCTTGTTTGAGTTCTAAAAATCTGGTTTCTATTCTATCTTTCATGCTCGTGGAAAAGTACTTCTCAAAGAATAGTTCTTTGAATCGTCCCCAAGAAATGACCCCTTCATCTTCAATCTCTCCGGCAACATCGGTTTCTCTCACTTCCTCATTCCTCTGCTCCCTTTGCATGGTGGCTTCCCACCAGAAATTGGCTTCCCCTTTCAGCAGGTATGAAGCGAACATTGTCTTTTGGTCATCTGCCACTTGGCAAGTCTTGAAAGCCTTCTCTATCTCTTTGATCCAGGTTTGAGTCTCTGTCGGCTCGTTACAGCCCTAGAAGGTGGATGATTGCACATTCTGAAATTCCCTGAACGTGATTGCGGGCGACGGCCTGCGATTTTAGTTTTGGTTGTGGTTGTTGTTGTCGGGAGGGGGTGGCACATTCTGGAAGACATCATGCAACATGTTTACAAACTATTCATTGGGTTCTGCATTGGGTTCTCAGGCTGAGCCTGACGGTTTAGTGATGGTCGTCCTTTTTTTGGCGGCATGGTTTTGTCAAGATACAGTATTTGCATATTTAGAAACGTATAAACAATACACAATTATTCATGAGGTAGCACAAATGAGGATTCCATTGATTCAAATGAAGGTTATATAAGGTAGAAATGGTAGTTCTAAGTTACAATACATCGTGGATTCATCGATCCAAATAAAATTTATATTTTAACCTATCTACCTAATGTTACGCGTTCATTTCCCATATCAATGGTCTCTAACCCATCGGTAAGTCTTTTCTTCGGTTGCCAGCACGAAATCGTACTGCCTCTCGAGGTGGCTGGCTATGTGCTAGATGAAGGCGGGGGTTTGCTCATACCTCTCTGTAGTCCGGAGACGATTAACACGCCTCCATGATCTGTCGAAGGACTGCCTATAGGCCACAACAATTCTCTTCGCAACATGCTCCCAATGTTGTGCCATCCACTCAGCGTACTCGTTCTTTGAATGTAATTGTAAGATTTGTTCATCCCTTTTTTGGAGTAGGGCCTCAGTCTCCTAAAGCCTCTCCTATAGACGATCATCCGCTATCATGTTTGAGCGAGGCATAGGGAACGGGGTAGCTGGGCAAGTGGTGATATGGGCGTGACCAACTCTTCCTCGGCCTGGTTGGTCATATCCTCGACCATCAGCTCCTTCTCTTCGTTCTCGTGGTTTGACATCTACAAGGAGTTTTAAAGTGGAGTTAGTTATCGCTTTATGAAAAGTGTTTCTAATTTTAAGTAAATACATAGTTTAACTTGTTCGTCCTCATCGAACTGGTTGTAGCCGTCTAGGAAGGACCTCATGTCCTTGTCATCGTCATTATTCACGTAGAACCTCATATCTTTCGTCACTACATCGTTATCGACATATTGGGGATGAGCCCAATATTGTCGCCCGTCTTCGGTGGTTCTTAAAGAGTATCTTATTATAGACTCTTCATCTTCTGACTCAGTTTCCAAGTCAAATTCTTCCTCAGGAATTTCGAATGCGGGAAGTGGGTTGAGAGCGGGGATCTCAATGGTATGACATATCTACAAATTTTAACATAAGTGTTAATTAATTGATATAGCTTTTTAAGCGTATGGGAATGTGTTTATAGGGTCTTTACGATTCGTATATTCGAATCTTAGACACAAATTACACTTTCAAGCTAATTAGGGTTTTTTCTAACGCTTGAATCTAAGGATTTGTTCTAACTTATAGCTCTGATACCAACTGTGACTCCCTCAAATTTTCAACTCTGAATCTTTGTGAAAACCGGGTCGTCAGATATCATCTCAGCATACTGAGTTACTAATATTTAACAGCTCGCCATATTATATCTTACAAGGATCTCACATACGAATGAATATACACACAGCGGAAGCATGAAGCTTAACTTAATAATTAAGGTCTTACAATAACAGGGTTTTAACTACGAAATAGGAGTTGTACAACATTCGATTACACATTACAAGTTAGACAAATTCGGGAACATCCTAGTAATACTCTACCTTGCTCTTGCCCTTCGAGGATTTGTCTCGCTCGACTGCTTCTGGAAGGTTTATAAAACATAGCAAGAATGAGCGAAATGTGCTCAGCAAGAAATTATTCTATTTTG
>JAUMHB010057436.1:0-10826 GCA_032359685.1 Pittosporum tobira
TTTTCGCCTATATCACTTATGATTTGTGTATTTGTAAGACATGAATTTAATAATAAATTGGCAACCCAAGTCGGGGTCTGGATGCCCAGATTTGGGGGTGTCACATATATTTATCTTTATTATCTTTTATTTTATCAATATAACTTTTAAGAATTATTTTTATTAACACTTCTGGTATCTACGATAAGTGTTGAAAGAGTACATTTGACTTTTGATAATATGGTGAAAGATGTATCTGATAGTTAATATTTAAAGAAAAATGTTGAAAGAGTTTCTATGGAAAAAAAAAATGATACACAGTCCCCATTTTTTGAAGTTGAAAGAAAAAAATATTGAATAAATTATATATGATTATCCTTTTGCAAAAAAATGTGAATTATTAATTACTAGTATTATATATTAATATTATATGTATTTTGTATTTTATAAATAACTTAGAGGCCCCGGGAGCAAAAATCTTAGACTTCTCCCTAGTTGTATATAATGTATGATCTAATAAATACAATGGGAATAATATCTCGAAATATACTGAAAAGAACCAAGATATGATGTCCCAAATGTTATCTCATATGTTGTCTCAAATTCAATCCAATTGTTGTTTTATATTAAAGTTTATTAACTATGAAAAGTAATTATAAGTTTTATATATAATACAACTATTGAATTAGCTTGGGACAACATCTGAAACAATAAATTTGGACTCTATTGAAAGACCAATGTTGGTATATCATACGTTTTGATCCTCTACGTACTTCTCTCTAATTTCTCTTTGTTTTAGTGGTAGCATGTTTGGTAGGATCGATCCAAAAAATTTATTGGTAGATCAATAATAATGTGATCATAAGAAAAAAAAACCTATAAAGTTAATAATATTCCTCAAGTAGTTACTTGAAAAATTATAATAGTATTTTTCGAAAATGTTTAATTGCTATTTATTTTGGTGTAATGATATACACATTTTTACTCACCTGTTTTTCTTGCTAGTAAAAGGTTAATCTTACGAGTAATGTTGGAGTCCTCAAATTTTGAAGTCTCAAATGTGTATCATTCGTATATAGATTGTTATTTTAATTTTATTAGAACCTATAATAATGTTAACCAACATGTATTGGTGAACGGCATAGTATTTAAGATACATTTTAAATTATAAAATTTGAGTCATCTATCATTATTTTAATTTTATTATTAAAATAATGATGTCAGACAAGAAAAAATAAGAATTTTATTGTGACCACACACATAGTTTTATTTAGCTGACAATCAAATCAGCAAGAATGTACCAATGAAAAATGAATTAAGCTTTGAATTTTTATTCTCTATGGACTTCTTTGAGGTTCTCCTTCTATTTTCTATTCCAAATTCCTGGTTTTCTCCATACTCTGTTTGTGAGTTTTTTGGATAAAGAATTTATAAAGTTTTAAACTTAAAAGTTTAAGAAAAAAAGTGGTATGAAAGAAATATTCTTCAGTTTTGTTTGTGAGTTTACTGAAGAAAATATAATAACTATTTCATCTAACGTTTGTGAGTTGGTAAGGAAAAAAAAAATATATTAAAGTATATTGTTATTATTGTACCCTTGAATATTTTTTCAAAAATAAAAATTGTTATCAATTAAAAAAAATAATTATCCAAATATTTCATTTATTATGTCAAATTGAATTTCATAATAGTACCCCATATTTTGAAAGTCAAATTTATATCAAGAGATATTAGTGTCGATATTAGTATTTACACTTACATATTATCAAGAATAAAAATAAAAGAAGTAATATTATAAATATTATGATATAAAAACTATTTAACGCATTATGATTATTTTAAATTTAGTTATTGTGTTTATAGATCAGACTTAAAAAGTTTTCAATCAAAAAGTATAATTTATGGGTATGTATCGTTCAAAAAGTATATATAAGTAAGTTAACATAGATCGTTATTTAAATGAAAGATATTAATTTTTTTTTAAAAAGTAAATAAACTCAATTAAAGGTTTTAGTTATATATAAAAATTATTTGATTTTCTTGAAATTTTGACATTTGCTATGGTATAAATTGAAAAAAAGTTAAAATTTATTTAATAGATTTACTTTGTAGTTTAGCTCTATTATTTATTTATTTATTTTGAAGAAGAAAATTTTTTATCACCAATTGGTTTTAATTAAGTTGGATACTTATAAAGATGTCTCTCCACTTATCACCAATTGATTTTAAGTTGGATACTTCAATATGGTATCAGATTCTCCACCGTAGGTTCTTTGAAAAATTATAATAGTAGAGCCTCCATCGAATATTCTCTTGCCGCCATCGTCGGCATCTTTATGTCATAGCTTTACGTATGGGGTATGTTGAGATAAATATCACATTAAATATCTAATGAAATATGATCCAGTTTATATACTTGAGAAGTTTCTCCACTTATCACCAATTAGTTTTAAGTTGGATGCTTCAATATAGTATCAGAACCTCCATCGTAGGTCTTAAAAAATCATAGCAATAGAACCTCGAAGGTTCCCTTGTCGCCATCGTCGGCATCTTTACCCCATAACTTTACGTAGATGGTATGTTGAGATAAATATTCAACATCAAATATCTAATTAAATACTATCTTTACCCCATAGCTTTAGGTCTTAAAAAATCATAGCAGTGGAACCTCCATTGAAGGTTCTCTTGTCGCCATCGTCGGCATCTTTACCCCATAGCTTTATGTAGAGGATAAATATTCCACATCAAATAACTAATTAAATATGATCCAGTTTATATACTTGAGAAAGTTTTCCACCAATTGATTTTAAGTTGGATGCTCCAATCCTAATTATCTCACTAAGCTATACAATATTCTTTGCAAAAAAATTGTAAACATAGTAGAGATATTTTACAAAACTAAAAATGAAGTTTCGAAAAATTTAAGCATTTAACCAATTGAATAACTAAATTAAAAACTTTAAATTACTGAATCTGAAGTATCAAAATATCAATATTGTTATGTAAAAATTAAGTATTAAATTTAATTAAGCCATTTAATAAGTAGCATAATTTGATATTATAATTGTTTAAATTTATAATTTTGTTTATTAAAATAAAAACTTAAACACATATTAATAAGAATATATATATCTAGATAAAAGTAGAGAACAACCATATATTTATCTTGAACGATTGAGTACCAAGAACATATAGGATTCTGGTATGGAGTAGGGGAGCTGATAGTTAGTGGCGGGTAAAGGAGAAGAAAGTGAGAAATCCCACGTTATTTTTGGAAATTGTGATTTTTAATTATTAGTTTTAAAAATATTAATGATCGATCGTTTTAAACATTTAGTCATTGGGCTTAAACGTTTTTGTATAATTTGACTGAATATTTTAATTAACGTAAAAAAATTATTACATTGTCCAAACCTTGAATTAACTAAAAATATTGTTTAACTTAAAATTTAATATAATTAAATTGTTGAATTGAATTATCAAATACAAACCTAGCTTTTCTTCTTCTTTCTGATTTCGAGCTTTGTGAAATAGTACGTAATTACGTACTCCATTTCCTAATTTCCCAATGTGGCATTCTTCTCTTGGGCATTTTGGGCTTGGCCTGGCCATCTCAGCAAATTGGACCTGGTTACAATGGGACTACGAGTGGGTGTCTCTTGGGCTGTACATGGAAGCCCCTACTTAGACCATTGTCTTCCGATCTCAACATTGGGATTGGGTTTTTGTCACTTTTATGTCCCCTGTGCGCTGGAGGTTCAATACATTCGATGCCCAAAATTCCACACTTGTGTCCCTGTGAATCGTCGCTAGTGGTATATCTTAGCGTTCAAATCTACATCTACACCTCTCCCGATTGACCTGTCATTAGCGGTATTTTAAAATTTACTGTATATTTTGATTAATTACTATTTAGCCGCTAATAAATTTTTATTCACCACTTGAATACAATTTATTTCATTAAAATATTTAATCATTTTTTCATCGTCTAAATCCGCCTAACTAACAATTTTAGAATATGAGATATGCATTTCATGGCAACACTTGATTAAAAATTATCATAAAAGCATACCTAATTTTTAAATGCTAATATTTTATTATACTCCATGCCACAAAATATGCAAGAAAACTAAGCTTTAATAGGGTATTGATAATATCAATCATCTTCATAAGGGGCTTACCTAAAGTTTGATAATATGGACCATTAAGGAGCATCTTACTTTAATACTACTGTATTTTGATTACCAGTGATTTTTCTAGTAATCACATATAATCCCTTATTTAATTTCCAAAAGTAATTGTCACACAAGATTTAATCTGGAAAAAAAGATGTAGAACACAGAGAAATTAGTATATATGGGAAAAAAAAAACATAATGGAATTCAGTTATTTTATTTGTCCTCTATCAAATAATGTAATTGTCTTGTGGACTTCCAATTGCACGACCCTTTTAATAAAATTTCTTATTCCAATCCAACCCAAAGAATTTCCCCTCTTCCAAAAAACTATCTGAAATTCTTTCTTGAGGACTTGGATATGGTGCTGTGCATCAAATCCGAAACGCGTTTTCGCTTTCGCTGATTCACTAATGCAGGACCGGAAACAGGGGAATTCGGGATCTGGAATCCCACCAATGGAGCTAAAGAAGATGATGATGATGATGATGATGATGATGATGATGATGATGATGATGATGATGATGGGATTTGAGAGTTGAAGAGGTGGGTGATGTCCCTCAGTGGCTTCCTCAACGGTCTCTTGATAATTACCACTTTATTGGTGGTGGAGGATTGGAGAGTTGAGGAAAAGAGGCCGTTTCGATGAGCTAAGAATGGAGGTATGTTCTCTTTGCGATCATGGTGGTTACAAAGAGAGGCACCATCCATCTCTGATTCTGTGTAAGCAGGCCAGGGAGATAGATTGAAGTGGCTAAATGAGGTGATTGAGGGATAAGAGTTTTGAGTTATTTGACATATTTTTATAGGTGGTGCCACATGCCATATGGGTTTCGTTTTGGAGGGATGAATTGAATTTTCTAAGTTTTTCAGGTGCAAGATTAAATTTGAAGTTTCAAATTTTTAAACTCAAAGTCTAAGTGGGTGGTGGGAGGACTAGATTTTCATTTACGTTTTTTCAAATTCCGACTTTGGATTCGTATAATGCATTCAATAATGTTTGTTAAAGGACTGACGAAAAAGAGGAAGGAAATTTAAAAAAATTTCGAAGGGTCCGAAAGTAGAATGCCGTCGTTCGCGGGGTCCTGTTTAGTCGGTGAAAAACTAAAAATGGGTGGTCAGTAAAATTGCGCGGTGAGTATTTGGGAGCGACGGCTTATGACCGCGAAACTGAGTGCTTTGGCGCGCTCTAGCCAATAAAAAGTAGAATCTGAGGTAAATAATACAGTAATGTTTTCAAAAAAAATTGCAAAAGCGTGCTCGTTATCTCGCGGAGGCTTTTTTTTTTTTTTTTCGGCAAAAAAAATTTGGTGTCGTCAATCTTCGACATCCAAGATTAACAAGTTATTATCACATTTATTATTTTCGTCTTACTCCTCATTTTTGCTAGGTCTAGTTGTTAAGTTGTGCGGACAAATTATCAGTAATCTTATCATTCAAAAAAGAAAATGATGTCATTTTAAACATGAGTATGATATGAACTTCAAATGTAGAGTTTTAAAAAGTGTTTTAAATAATATTCTCTCAATCCAAAAAATGATGAGTAAAATGTAAAAATGACGTAAATTAAAAAAATTAACTTTTTTGGAGATAATATATTTTTTTGACAAAATTATCTTTACAAATGTATTTTATAATAATAGAGAGGAAAAAAAAATTTTGATTTAACATAAAGTGAGTATAAAAAAATAATTGCAAACCAAAAATTATAGATTAAATTATTATTTTTTGGATAATAAAAAAAATATTTGAACTCATTTTTTTGTAAACAGAGAGAATATATTAGATAACATATCATTGAATATTCAATTTAAACGTATAATCGTTGAGGCCAATTTTTATAATGCAGTTGGAATTCTAACACGAAGATATGGAACACATTATTAACCTGACAATCATGGCACTCGGAGAAATCCTCTGTTGTTAGAATAAGTATTTGGTAATTGTGATACGAGACAAACAACTGTGCAAAATTGTTTACAATTTAGAGAAAGCCTATTTATTTTTTACATTTGTCTTAACTTTTATAGAGAATGTCATGTTTTCCTAATAGATTTAGACTGCTCATAAGGAGGTCAAATAGATTGTATCATTTAATTTTCTATATCATTGATAATTTGATAAATTTAGTCAATCTTAAGTTCCAATTATAATTGTAGAGTTTTCGTATTTTTGGTTTTAATGCTTTTAATTAATTCAAGAGAATTGTGCCCTAATTCTTTTGCCAATTTAGGGTTACTAATTGGCATCAAGCTTGGATCCAAACTGGATCTAAATTTAGTCCACACTCAAACAATAATCGACCAATATAATGACCAAACATAATTTAAGACATTTCTTGAGACTTCAAATTTAATGCATAATACCAACCATTCTAGTATTACTTAATATTCCATAGCACAATAATGCAAGATAATGGAACTTTTAATAAGGGGCTAACCAAATGTTTAAAATTTTTGGATTTCCAGAGATTTTTCAAGTAATCAAATAGGTTGTAATCCTTAATTCAATTTCCAAAAGTAAATTGATGGGAAGATCATAATGGAATTGAATATAATTTTATTTATTCCTATGAGATTAAATCATTTTAACAATGTATTGTCTTATGGAATTCCAATGCTCAATTGGACAAGCCTTTAAACTTCCAATTCCAATTCCTATCCTACCCAACCAACCCAAACATTTTCACCTATTGCAAAACTATCTGAAATTCTTTCTTAAAAGTTTTTTTTGCATCAAATCCGAACCGTCCGCTGCTTTTCGTTTTAGCTGATTCATAGATATAGATCTAGAAACAGGGGAATACAGAAGCTGGAACTCGGATAATGGAGCTGATGATGATGATGATGATAATGATGGGACTTGAGAGTTGAAGAGGCGGGTGATGTCCCTCAGAGGCTTCCTCAACGATCTCGTGATAAGTACCACTTTCTTGGTGGACGATTGGAGAGTCGAAGAAACGGGGCCGTTTTGATTTGCGGAGAATGGAGGGATGTTCTCTTTGTTATCATGGTGTTTGCAAAGAGAAGCATCCTCCATCCCTTTGGTTATGATCTGTAAGTAGGCGAGATAGAGAGATCGAAGTGACTGATGAGGTTATGGGTGAATGGAGTTTTGAGTTATCTGACCTGTATTTGTAGGTGGTGGCAATGCTAAGCTAAATGGATGTGTTTTGGAGGGATGAATTGAATTTTTCAAGTTTTTCAGGTGCCCAGTTAAATTTGAAGTCTCAAAGTTTTTAAATCTTTTTAATTTCAGAATTAAATGGGAGAAAGGGATGACTAAATTTTCATTCGACTTTGGATTCGTTTTAATGAATTCAGTAATGTTTTTCAAATGACTGAGGGAATAAAGGGAGGGAAATTTAAAATTTTTCATCGTGTCCTAAAAAGTAGAATATTGTCGTTCGCGGGGTTCTGTTTGTTTGTTTTCTTAATCTTTGATTTGATGAAAAACTAAAAAGTGGTGGTCAGTGAAATTGCGCGCGCGGAGTATTGGGATTTGGGAGCGACGACTTATGTCCGCCAAACAGGGACTTGGCGCTCTATAAAATTTTGTTCGAGTAAGAATCTGAAGTTGGCGCTCTGTTATAACCGATACTCCCTCTATTTTAAATTAATAATTTTTTTTTTAATTTTTAAATAATTAATATTTACATCTTTTAAGAATAATAAAATATTTATTTTCTATAATATCTCTAGACACTCATTTTTTTAAGACGCATTCTCTCTTGTATATGTTCCTTTTAATTTTTTATACGGTATTAATGATAGAATTTTATATAAAATTTAATCAAAAATTTATTGTATTAAATGTTTTTCTTAATATATGTGCTTGAAATTAAAAATTTATTATTTTATAATGAAATAAGTAATATTTTATTATTTTATCAGACATCTTCCTTAAATGCTCAAAATATTCTACAGTATCTTTCAATTAATAAAGGATTACGTACTAATGTACCATCTTCATCCCAAAGTAAATACTACTAGTACTAATTTCCTTTAATGGTCATTGTTCAATTTTGTGAATTAAATGATTGTAAATAATCTTAGCAGTGGTCATGTACAAATGCAAGGAAAAATGCATCCAATTCTACTGGAATGACCATTTAATGACATACCTTAAAAATTAAAATTAAAATTAAAATTAAAAGAGAAACAGAAAAAATTGATACATTAAAAAATGGCGAAAGGAGACAGGGAAGTAAAAAATAAAGAGAGAAAAATAAAAGGATAAAACGGTAAAAGGAGGAGAGAGAAGATAAAATTGCACAATTAAGGAGACGATGAATTAATTAAATATTTATTTGAGCTAAGAATATCTCTCTTTAAAATGACACATATAAGTAAGAGTGATGTGTATGTAGTTAAAAAAAAAAAAACTTTTAGTATAATACAAAAAAAATTAAAAAAACTCTTATTTTATACCATCTCAAAAAATAATAATGTTTAAATTTATTTGTTTTTAAAGATAAAGATATAAATGATAATCTATTTATAAATATTATCGTTGTTTAATAGTATATTTCTAATTTTAGAACATAAAAAATAATAATTTTCTTGTATTTAATTTTGTAAATTCAGTTTCTCCACATAACATTAGCTTTTGGTTCCTCGATCTTTCGTTCGTTTTCTCATTTTCTATTTCGTATGTATACTATATACTTGCATGAATGTTTTAATTTACTTTTTTTACATTTTTATTAAAAAGCAAGCAAATATAACCAGAGAATTATGAATCAAGAATAAAATATTTATTGTAGGATTAAAATATTTAATTTGAGACATAGCAAGCAAATATGACTCTCCGGGTCAATCAAGCAATGAATCGAACATGTTTTAGGGAAAAAATAACAATTAATGAATCCAAGTGGTAGAATTCAACATTTACTTTTGGTAAAAGTTAAAAAAAAATCCTACTGATATTCTCGGCCTACTTGTAAGTGATATTTCTAACTCCAATAATAATGTTTAGGCCTTTGGGCCTCCTCTGAACCCAACCAAAAAAAAGAAGATGTAAGGTGATTTACTTTTTATCCTATTTTGAGACATTTTTTTTTATAATTGTTTTCCTCTTCTATTGATGCAGTCATAGAACGGGCTGTAACAAGCTAACTGGACTTCCTTAGAGCGCTTCCGGTTCAGGGCCTGGTAGAAGCTCTAAATTTGGGCCTGACCAATAAGTAGAGGCTTTCTGGTCGTAACTGAAACTGGGGTATGAACAAGTGTTTATTCTATTAGTAGAGTCGAAAGATTTTTTTAATTTATTTTTTATGTAATAAATTTTTTAAAATTAAAATTATTACATTTTTTAAAGAAATATTTTATAGACCTTTAATTTATGGAATCCGACTCCATCTCCCTTCATCCTAGCCCTAGATGAGTAACCACTAATAGGGTGATCTTTCGAAGGTGAAGCACCCGCAAAACAACAAATGGAACCCGAAATTCCTAGCTGCAAACACGTGCCTAATATCACGATTCTACTGCAACTTTGCTGTAAAATCCACTAAATAAAGCACTAGCTACGTACGACCATGAGTTCGATTTTCAAATAATAAGTTTGCTTGTTTTTTTTTTTTTTCTCTTAATTAAATGTAGTATTGTTTGACTTTTACAAATGTGTTTGTCTTTTTATGAGAAATTAGTCTTTCTAGTATTATACTAAAGTTATAAGATTTTTTATTATAATATTTATTAATTACTCATTTGTGAGGGGAAAAAAAGGGTGACATGTGGGAAACGAGACGAAATTATCACAAGAAAAAAAAAAATTAAAATTAATAAGTTTGATATGTATGTTTTGAACTAGGAACCCATATGTTTTTCAACTCCATGCATTTTGGAGCAACTTGCTAGCCGGGCCAAAACATGGAGGGGAGGCGCGTGTTTTTTTACCAACTCCAATATAAATATTAAATAGTGTCACGTGTGACGTGTCTTATAGCTACCCAATGTTGACCATACAGTATATATCAGTACAGCTCATAAGTCATAATTTCAGATGGGGACCGAGAGAGAGAGAGAGAGACAGAAGAAAAAAACATTAATAATTTTAGGGTAATTGCAGTGAAGTGAATGAATTTCTTCGGCTATTATTCATTTATTTGGCCATATTTAATTAACTTTTTAAGTATTTGATTGAATATTTTTTATTGGAGTTTTAAATTTTTAATTAATTAATTAATTTTTAAATAATCATAAAATTCGTCTTCAACGTTAGGCGACTTATTTCTATCGAAAAGATCCGCTTAACCAATTTTAAAGCATTGAATTTCACCATCATATTATGGGAATATAAACGGATTGAACAAGCAAACTGAATTTCACTATCGTGGTGTGGAAATACAAACAGATTGAAAATAAAATTGAGAGGATTGCCTAAGCAATGACGTCAAAATAATCAATAGTTTTTTAGCAATATTATGTTTATTTCATCGGAAGTGACCAACATAGTTTGACACTAATAGAAAAGAGTCAGTTGTCATATTCAAATGTCTCGAGTTCGAGCCTTGGATGGAGTAGATTTGTTGGGAGAATTTCCCCATACAATCCGTGAGTCCGACCTAACTCGAATTGGATTAGTCGAGGCAAATGAAAACCCTAGACACCAATGAGAAAAAAAAAAAAAAAAAAAAAAAAAAAAAAAAAAAAGGAAAAATAATTTATT
>JAUMHB010057480.1:0-15247 GCA_032359685.1 Pittosporum tobira
GTCAATGAAATTCCTGGGTAAAATAGTTCATTTCTGTTTGGATCAATTTATCATTGAATTGATAAATAATGGATCAATTTATCATTGAATTGATAAATAATTTGTAGAACTCCTGACGGAGCTTGCACGGAGAGAAAAGGATGCGGGGATTTTTCCTGAAGCTGAGATTGATCTTTTCATGAAGGTACAAATTGCAAATTAAAACTTACAATAGAAATTGCTAGTTAATAATGTAATGCACCATGTAACTTTTTAGTTGTTGATCTGATGTGTTTTTGCTTCTTAATTGTCTAGGCGACTTCAATTGAAGGAGTTGAGAGCAGCTTATTTACTGATTACACATTAAGGGTAAGTTTTAGAGCTTTTGATAATAGTCATGTAGTATTTCTTCTATTCATTGTATTGAAAAATTGATAGAGAAGCTGAACTGATCAACTAGTGTGATTGTGACCTCATCTGATTGACAAGTGAATGCCACCACCTATGGTTTCAAAATAATGATAAATGAAATATATATATATATATATATATAAAATTCTATACACATCCAGATTGTGATACATTATTAAAACAAAGACATTATTATCTAAGCAGATGTCTTTTTAATGGTGTGTCACAATAATATATCTGCTAGTGTACGGTATTCTTACACCATTGGTGGACCAAAAATTAATTCATTAAAAAGAAGACGAAAAAGCCTCTGTCAACTAGTTTTGCTTTTTATCTGTGGATACATAGGAAGGTCCCACTCTTATCTGCTTCTTCTTTTTTTTTTTTTTTTTTCGTTTGGTTGGTGAACAATTTTTTAGTCAAATGTGATTTACTGATTTACCGTCAAACTTTTCTTTTCTTGTAATCAAACTGTATGAACCACTTCTTTATAATCATTATTATTTGTACTAGGAAGGTTAAATGACTAACTGCACTATACATTGAAATAGACCCCAATATGAACTTCTTGTTGATTCCAACAAATACAGATACTTGGACTAGATGTTTGCCAGGACACGATCGTTGGGGATGATATGATACGAGGAATATCAGGAGGCCAGAAAAAGAGAGTAACAACAGGTTATTTCTTTCTTCTGTTTTTATTTCTCTCAAACTTGTCATGAGGTTATTTCTTTCTTCTGTTTTTATTTCTCTCAAACTTGTCATGAGGAACTGTTAGATTGCATTGAGATCGTCATTATTGGAGTTTTTTACTCGGAATTAAGCTGTAAAAGTGAAAGGCAAAAGCGCATTAGCTAAACCAATCCTAGGGCGTGAACCACCATACTCCCTAAGGTGATTAGTCAACATTTCGTTTGGTTGGTTAAAAGGAAAGGGAAACAAACAAAAATACAGGGGCCTCGGTCTACATATTTAATGAAACAAAACAGTTACCTACTTCACCTGCATGCAAATTATCCAACCATGTGGCCACTGTATGACATGCTACATGGTAGTTTGGGCACTCACACCTAATACCTAACCCCGGTTAGATGGCCCTCTAACCCTTCATCTGGCCAAACAAATTGATGAAGATGACCATTATCTACTTAATTGTTGAATCTTTGAAATTTTTAGTTGAATAAAATTTTATATTTATCTAATTAGTTGTCAGTGGTTTATCTAGTATTATCTTATCTATAAGTTATCTTTATTATTAAAAACAGTTAAGAAATTATCGATAAATCTTTTTTATGAATTAATTATTTGTCGTAATATATACAAATAAACCTCAAAAGTATAAGTAAAATCTATCTTTTCTATTATTGTCATCAATTCTATCTTTGTCCTTCATCACAAATGGATGCTACTTCCGGGGGGGGATGCTGTTAAGTTACTTATATAATTGCATTTTCCCGTTAGGAGCTTTTATGCTAAAAAATAGAGTAAAATTTTTCCTCTGTACGTACTTCAATAAGTGAGTTGATCATTTGACTGACACGTAATTTACAAAAGTGGGCATCTGACCAAGGCTTTGAACTTGATTTCCATTATGCTCCTTAAAGCATAGCAATTTTATTCAAAAGTAACGATTGTGTTCGCTTTAGTTAATTTCTTTGACATTTCCATTAAAAAAAGAAAACATGGCCAAATTACGTTCCTTCGACGTGTTTACTTAAAATGTACCTATGCTGAGACATTTCAACATAGGAATCAGAGCTTACTTTGGGTCGTCGGAGGAACCCTTTTATGGTGTACTAGCTCATTATCCTTAACAAATATAAAGAAGGTTATGGACTGCATAGAATGGTCTCTTGAATTCTTGATTGTTCCATGTATTAATGATATATCCTGTACAGGAGAGATGATTGTTGGGCCTACAAAAACACTGTTTATGGACGAGATATCAACGGGCCTGGACAGCTCCACAACTTTTCAAATAGTGAAATGCTTGCAACAGATTGTCCACCTCACTGAAGGCACCTTATTGATGTCCCTACTCCAGCCGGCTCCTGAGACGTTTGATCTTTTCGATGACATCATTCTTTTATCAGAGGGCCAGATCGTCTATCAAGGCCCACGAGAGCACGTAGTTGAGTTCTTTGAGAGCTGTGGGTTCAAGTGCCCAGAGCGAAAGGGAACCGCTGACTTCTTGCAAGAGGTAATCCACATCCTTTAGCCCATTTATGGTAAGGTTGTAAGCCAGCCTAGTTTAATGGTTTTTATTAGTTGTTATTTTTTGTAGTATAACTGAAGACAAACCAATTTAGTTGCTACTCCAGATGTAAACTGTTTGACGACTTTCAGTACAGATTTTTCAAATGCCACCTATAATCCAAAATACCATAATAATATTTCCTTGAAAAACATCAAAATTTTTATTCTCCTTGAAAAGGTAAAGCTTGCCTTCAGTTATTACATCAGCCAGTCACATTACTCATTTCGAAAAGGTTTTCACAACAACTAGAAGTTCATTGTAATCCATAATGTATTTGGTGTAGAAGTAGTTTTGAACTTCTGAATTGAATTTGAAACATTTTCAAATTCATAGTTAATATGAATTCATTTGATTTTATTCAATACAATTGTAAATGTTGTAAATTACTACTCTTTTAAATATGATTCTAATTATAAAATTTGTCATTTTCATACTTAAGTGCTTTCATATCAATTTAAATTTAAAATTTTATAAATAGACTTCAACATCCCTACTAGATTTTGGAAAGGGAATATATTCTATTGTATTAAATCAACTAAGGTCTAGGGATTAACATCTTTAATGGACACAGGTTACCTCAAGGAAGGACCAAGAGCAATACTGGACTGACAGATCTAGACCCTACAGATACATATCTGTCACTGAATTTGCAAACCGTTTCAAACGATTCCATGTGGGCCTCAGATTGGAGAACGAGCTCTCAGTTCCATACGACAAGTCCCGAAGCCACAAGGCTGCCCTAGTCTTCAAAAAATACTCGGTTCCTAAAAGGGAGCTACTCAAGGCCTCATGGGACAAAGAATGGCTATTGATAAAAAGAAATTCTTTTGTTTATGTATTCAAGACGGTCCAAATTATGATTGTGGCCCTTATCGCATCAACAGTGTTTTTGAGGACTGAACTGCACACTAGGACTGAAGATGATGGAGCAGTTTATATTGGTGCACTTTTATTCAGCATGCTCATTAATATGTTCAATGGGTTTGCTGAACTCTCTCTCACCATACAAAGACTTCCTGTGTTCTACAAGCAAAGAGACCTTCTTTTTCACCCACCCTGGGCTTATACACTTCCAACCTTTCTGCTCAGAGTACCAATCTCTGTATTAGAATCTACTATTTGGATGGTCATGACATATTATATTATCGGATTTGCCCCTGAAGCTAGCAGGTAATTACACTACTAACTAATTAACTTCTTTGTATCAAACTGATATAATGGTATGATTTTCTACATTCGACATATTTTATCTTTTTAGGAAACCTCTTATAACAGTTTCAACTGGTTCTATTAGAGAAGTTAATATTTTCTTTGGTGATGCTATTTTTTCCATCCTACAAAACGAGAAATAAGATTGTTATCCCTGTACCTATTTCAGGTTCTTCAAGCAATTTTTGCTGATATTCCTGATCCAGCAAATGGCTGCTGGGGTTTTTAGGCTTATTTCTGGAGTCTGCAGAACCATGATTATCGCAAACACCGGAGGATCCCTTACTCTGCTTCTAGTGTTTCTTTTGGGCGGTTTCATTCTTCCCAAAGGTTAGTAATAACTACAAATTCCTGCAATAAAATTTTCAAATTTGTTAAGAGATAAAACTCAAGAAATGAGAAGAATTAAAAGGCACAAAGTAGTTGTTGTAATTAGCCTATATCGACAAAACATGTAGTAGGATAAGAAAATCTAATAAATGCTAAAATTTGAAGCATAGGTATGGTGTACACTGTATAGAGTAATGCAACATATTTACACAAGTTGCTATTACTTAATTTCTTTTCTTTTTGTACATTTATATAACCAACCCAACAGTTGGCCACCAAAGGCTAATGAAATACAACATACACACGCACGCACTCACACAATAATCATAAACTCCCCTGACATTTTCAAGGCATCCCCTGATGCTGCCGGAGTGCCGGGGGTCAAACTCCTGACCTCTCAGTTATGGGAGGAGGGCCTTACCAACCGAGTTACTGCTCTTTGGTGCTTTTACTTAATTCAATGAGTTGCTTTAGCTTACCAAAAGTTGCTTCCTTTGTGACAGGTCAAATTCCTAATTGGTGGGAGTGGGCTTACTGGGTGTCACCTTTGACTTATGGTTTTAATTCCTTGGCTGTAAATGAGATGTATGCTCCAAGGTGGATGAACAAAGTGGTATGCAGTTCGTACAATTGTTATATTAAATTTAAATAAACTCAGGAAAGTCAATTTGTACTTAAATATTTTTGGTAAGGAGTAATAAAAAAGTGTCATGCAATAAAGCAAGTTCCTAATAGTTATATGATCACAGGCTTCAGACAAAACGACCAGGCTGGGCCTAAAAGTTTTAAAGAACTTCGATGTCTACCAAAATGAAAATTGGGTTTGGATTGGGGCAGCTGGTCTTTTTGGTTTTGCAGTTCTCTTTAACATTCTATTCACCCTTTCGCTCATGTATTTAAGCCGTAAGTAGCCATAATTTTTAACAATATATTTTGAGATATATGATGGATTGTCTCTTCATTGTGGTGGCTAATGTTTCCAGTGTTATTTTTTTTTTTTTTTTGGTTGTTGGTTTGTTAGCTCCTGGAGATAAACAAGCTATAATATCCAAAGAGACAGCCATGGAGATGGAAGCTGGCCAGACCAAAACCCCAAGGCTTAAAATCACCAGTTCGAATAGAGAGTCACTCTCTAAATCCTTATCTTCATCTGATGGAAACAATTCAAGTAAGAATATTATTAATATAGAACTCATATCATTATAACACAATTACGTAGAATTATAATTCATCTATTGAATTTGCTTCAGGAGAAATGACAATTCAACGAATGAGTAGTAGGTCTAACTCCAATGGACTCAATAGAAATGAAGATACAATCCTCGAGTCCGCGAATGGTGTTGCTCCCAAGAGAGGAATGGTTCTTCCATTCACTCCACTTGCCATGTCCTTCGACAGTGTAAATTACTTTGTCGATATGCCCCAGGTTTGATCATCTCTCTCTCTGTCTGTATATCCAGACCCCCCACCCCCCCCCGGGACGGGGGTCACACACACACAGAAAAAACAAAAAAATTTTTAAATTTTTAAAAAAATAAAAACTAATTAAAAATGGCTTTCATGATGTGTGCATGTAAAGATTCTAGTTTAAACTCTGTCGTATTCAACAGGAAATGAAGGAACAAGGAGTAGCTGAGGACAGGCTCCAGTTACTTCAGGAAGTAACAGGTGCATTTAGGCCGGGAGTCCTGACTGCACTAATGGGAGTAAGTGGGGCCGGAAAAACAACGTTAATGGATGTTTTGTCAGGAAGAAAAACAGGTGGTTATATTGAAGGTGATATCAGGATTTCTGGATTTCCAAAAAAGCAAGAAACATTTGCTCGAATATCTGGATATTGTGAACAAAATGATATTCACTCCCCCCAAATCACTGTTCATGAATCTTTAATTTACTCTGCTTTCCTTCGTCTACCTAAAGAAGTCAGCAAGGAGGAAAAGATGGTAAGCATACCATAATTCATTGCAGACTTCTAACATTATCGGAGGTAAATCCTTAAATACTAAACCGCTATATCTTCTATTTTGCTATAAGATTTTCGTGGATCAAGTGATCGAACTAGTTGAGCTGGACGATCTCAAGGATGCCATTGTGGGTCTTCCGGGAGTCACTGGTTTGTCAACAGAACAGAGAAAGAGATTGACAATAGCCGTTGAGCTTGTTGCTAATCCCTCAATCATATTCATGGATGAACCAACTTCTGGGCTTGATGCTAGAGCAGCAGCCATTGTCATGAGGACGGTCAGAAACACAGTGGACACTGGGAGAACTGTTGTATGCACAATTCATCAGCCTAGCATTGACATATTCGAAGCGTTTGATGAGGTAATAATACAGACAAACTCTTCTATCTTTCTATTTTTGGCCTTCCGTCATTCCCTGATTCTCATCATTTATATATCATATTGTGCATCAGCTGCTACTTATGAAAAGAGGGGGACAAGTGATCTACTCAGGACCACTGGGGCGCAATTCTCACAAAATTATAGAATATTTTGAGGTACCACACATTTTGACCTTGAAAAAGAAGCTACCTTAGTAAAGTTCAATTTTTTTTTCTTACTTTAAAGGAAAGTATGTAAGAATTCCACCCTTTATTTCAGGTGATTCCTGGAGTCCCAAAAATTAAAGAAAAATATAATCCTGCTACGTGGATGCTAGAAGTGAGCTCAGTTGCTGCAGAACGCCGGCTTGGAATGGATTTTGCCGAACACTACAAATCATCAGCATTGCACCAGTAAGTAATGAATTTTAACAGTGTGTGTGTGTGTGTGTGTACACATATATATGTGTGTATGTCTTGCAGTTTATTAAATCATGGATTCAAGCTAATGTATATATGTGTTCATGAGCAGAAGAAACAAGGCTCTAGTGAAAGAGTTGAGCATGCCTTCTCCAGGGGTTAAAGATCTTTATTTCGCTACAGAATATTCTCAGTCCACGTTGGGGCAGTTTCAGTCTTGCCTATGGAAACAATGGCTTAGTTATTGGAGAAGTCCTGACTATAATCTTGTCCGATACTTTTTCACCTTGGCAGCTGCACTTATGGTCGGCACAATTTTCTGGAAAATTGGCAAAAAAAGGTCAATCTCTATTTCCCATTGATTGAAATTTGATATCTTAAACAAATATGTTTAGCAAAGGTTCTTTATTTTCTATCTAATAATTCCTTCGTTTTATACTCTGTTTCTACAGGGACAGCAGCACAGATCTAACCACGATCATCGGGGCCATGTATGCCTCTGTACTATTCGTCGGAATTAATAATTGCTCGACAGTGCAACCAATAGTAGCCGTTGAAAGAACAGTGTTCTATCGAGAAAGAGCTGCTGGGATGTACTCAGCATTACCTTATGCCATATCGCAGGTGAGCCAATCAACTATCAATGTGACTTCTTGTATCATTATACTCCACTATTTATTCATGTTATGATATGCTCAATGCTACTTATCGACCAAATACATACATGGAGATATGTGTGAAATATTTTATAATATTATAACTAGGCATTACGGTATGTATATACCCAGTAAACCAACTCTGTTTAAGCTTATGAACAAGATTTTCGGTCGTATGACTTGCTGCAGGTGTTTGTGGAAATACCGTATGTGCTTATTCAAGCCACATATTATACTCTTATAGTGTATGCTATGGTGAGCTTTGAATGGACAGCTGCTAAATTCTTTTGGTTCTACTTTGTCACCTTTTTTTCGTTTCTCTACTTCACGTATTACGGAATGATGACTGTATCCATCACACCAAACCAACAAGTAGCAGCCATATTTGCAGCTGCTTTCTATGCGCTTTTCAACCTTTTCTCCGGTTTCTTCATCCCCAAACCAGTAAGTTATGATTTCCATAATTTCTGAATAAATAAATTCTTGGATTAACTTAAATAAATTCTAACTAAATGATTTTCCTTGTTTTTCTTCTTTCTCATTGGAAAATTAACCAGAAAATTCCAAAGTGGTGGATTTGGTATTACTACATCTGTCCAGTGGCTTGGACCGTTTACGGATTGATAGTGTCACAATATAGTGATGTGAAGGACACCATCAAAGTACCCGGTATGGCCACTGACCCGACCATCAAGTGGTATGTGCAATACCATTTCGGATATGAACCGGATTTCATGGGCCCAGTTGCTGTAGTGTTGGTTGGTTTTACAGTCTTTTTCGCGTTTCTGTATGCCTACGCCTTAAGAACATTGAACTTCCAAACAAGGTAGATTGAAGTGTTGTAGCAGTAAAAGTGGGCCAGTAAATATTTACATATATTTAACGACATGCAGAAATAGATGATGATGGGAATATATATGAGTGATAATAGTCTCATATTACAGGATTAAGATTATGGCTTGCCACCTCATTGAATTCTGTCGTGTAGTTTTTAGTTTTGAGTTTTGAGGGTTACGTATATGATTGTATGAGCGTAGATATTTATTATAATTTCTTCGTAAAGAAAAATGTTCTCACACTCGCCGAATTTATGATTAAATTACAAAATCATCATTGAATTAAAAAAATTACAACCAATCAACTGAAGTTTATTTTTGTAACTTTTAATTTTTTTTATTTTTTTTTTGGTTATTTTTGACTGAAAATGCCACATAAGAGAATTGAACTTCCAATTTTGAATGTAATGGACCAATAAAAAACTCATGTTCATATAAATGATCTTTTTGTACGCTTACTGCTTGAGAAAATTAAACTTCCAATTTTGAATGTAACGGACCACTAAATTTTGAATGCCTTGAAAGAATTGATATTTTTACAAATAATATTTTTTTCTCACATTAGTATTTGCTTTGTGGTAGTGATCGAGCCTTCATGTAAGAGCGGTCTTAAAAATATCAAAACCTAATTGTGGGCTGGACTAGTTTGATCCCAGAAACGAAATTAGGCCTTAAGTTTGATCCCAGCCTGTGGTTCACTGCAAGACCAGCCTACGAACGCCCTGACAGGGATTGAATATTTTTTTTTTGTTTTTATTTGAGAGAACAGGGAGTGAAAATTGATTAGGAATATCATATTTGAATTTCGTGAAATTATTTGATGCAACCGTATTTACTGCACATTTAAATATTGCTATAAATTTTTGAAATGATCAAACAAAAAGTTGTTATCATAATAATAATCATATGTTTCGGGTGTTAATTTTCTCACACTCTCTATTGATGCTTGCGCGCCCAAAAAAAATGAGTGAAAATTTTAAATTAATTTTATTAGATATGTCGAATGTGTAAGTTAATTTTTTATTTAATAAAAATAATTTAATAATTTAACTTTTTCTAAAACGTACAAACAATAATAGATCATGTGCATAATCAACGCCCTATATTCTCACAATAATTATGAACCAGCAGTACTGAGAAAAATATGAAATACTTTGGCGTATTAAATTTGCAGAGGCAAGTAAATAAAATAGTGGATTTAAATTACTAGTATATTTGTTATATTAAGAAATTCCTTCCTTTCTATATTTTCGGCAGAGAGGGGCTGGAAAAACCCGAAATGGACCCGTAAAGTGTTTTTAAACGCATTTGGAACAAGGGAAGGAGCTCGAATAAGCAGTAGTTAGCGTTGATTTATTAATGTACAAAAAAAGATGTACACATATAGTTTTTTTTTTTTTTTTTTTTTGTGATAATAATTTTACTATATTTATAAATACATTAATTAAAAATCAATCAAAAATTTAATTTCATAATAATCATCATAATTCATAATAATAATAATAGGTCATAAATTTCAACTGAAATAAATAATTTTTGACACTACGTGCAGCTGAGTTAAACTTGAGACATCTTACACATATGAATTCTCAATACCTCAATTTTAACAATTTAGTTAAAACCTCATTAGTTGCACATTCAATTAATGGGTCCAACCTAAATCCTTAATAAAAGTAATAAATTTGTGAATTGAGACCTCTAAAAAAATGTTTAGTTCTGTCTTAATCATTCAATTAGAATTTTATTAATAAAAATATGCAATTACAGCATATATCTATGGTATAATTTATTTATTATTTTTTAAAAGGTGAAAATATTATAGTCTCAAATATTTTTATATAGATATGAATTCATTAATTTCTCATTAATTTTTTTTTTTTTTTATCATAATACTCACGATCAAGTCATATATCGTTGTATTAAACTTGGAAACAACTAACAAAGATTTATAGGTATAACCTTTTCTCAAGTTTGTGCCTCAGGTTCTGTTTCGAACAAACTCTACAAAAATTATTTTATAATATTTATTAATTTATACATAAGAAAATTAAACTTTATTTATAAAAAATTATTAATAATTTGTTGCCTTTAATCAATTCCGAAAAGGAGGACACTAAATAGGAATCTTAGGGCAACTCCGTAAGTTTTTTCTTACCGGTGTATAGCTGGACATTATGGAAAAAGGAAAATCTTAAACCTTTTTTTAGTGCCTTTCCTTTTTAGGTTCTCCTGTCGTAAAGGTTTTTTTTTTTTTTTTTTTTTTTTTAGTGGCTTTCCCTTTCATAGTGGTTTGACGGGAAAAGTTTTCATATAGTTCTTTGTTTCTAAAATTATATATAATTATTTTATAAATTTGTTTAAATACTTTTTTTTTTAATTTAATAAGGTGCTATTATGTTTAATTTAATCATCAAAAGAAAATGTATGATAAAAATTTATTTTTATATACATTCATTTATCAGTGTTCTAAAAATCGATAATCGAACTTAAACGGTAACGCCTAAACAATACTAATCGAACATAAACGAAAATTAATTAATTTTTAAAACTCAATTCACATAAATAACAAAAAAAAATTAAAATTAATTTAAAAATTAATCAAAATTGAAGGAAATTTTTAGTACAGTGACAAACCTTGTGTTTTGGGTTGATGCTGAAATCCATTTACACACCCCACGTGAGTCGTGACTATTGACGTAAATGTCAACTCACAACATGATACCATTTGCGACTAGCGAGTAAGCAGTGCGAAAAAAGAAAGAGTGTGGTGAGATCTCACCCCCTTTTTTTTTCTTTTTTCTTAAATTGGTGAACGAGTTGACGCGGTTTCTCCTCCACCACTAAAACGGCGCAAACCAGTCACACCAAACAACCACCCGGACAAAGCATTAATTTCAAAATAATTATTTTCTTTGTTAAAAGTGTTCAATAACATGATTTAATTAATTTTTTAAAGTAAATTTATTAAATATTACAAAAAAAAAATTAATTATTGTAACTTAATTTTTCAAAACATTTATTTCTGAAAAATATTCACGGTAATTGTTTAATTATTACTACTACTCCTACATTAGAAAAATTTTCTATTCATTTTTATTCACCACCACACAATTTGGACACTTGCTACTCACGTGACTGGTGGTGAGCGGTGGGTAGCTGGGGTATTTGAAGGCTATAAGCTTTTGACGGACATTTCAAGAGGCTGCCCCCTCCTATCAACTTTTTTCAAACTTGATTGAATTGATGATATATGGGCAAACTTGTTTTGAAAGCGATTCAAGAAACGGTGAACGAATCCCATTGGATAAACAAGAGAATTGTAAATAAATTAAATGTAATAAAAACAGACACACCTTCTCCGGATGAACGTTTTACTTTACATTTATCTTTTCTGTAAAATCTTATTTTATTTTATTTTTTTCCAAAATGATGTTATATATAAAAATAAATCTAATAACAGGTAGCATTGTAACTTCTAGTAACATATTCATTATTAAATCCAAACTGATAATATATGTCACATTTCATTTTTTTACTTCTGACTTTGTCCAATATATATTTATAAAAAGTTGCAACAGATGCACTGTATTATATTAAAATTGCATAATTACTATTTTTAATAACATAATTAAAAATATTAATTGTACAATATACATACAATGTCTTGTATATCTTCTTTTTCGTCAATTTAAATTAAAACAGGAGGAAAGACTATCATGGGTGATTGTATCTCAACGTGATTTTGATGTTATTTCAGTAATTTGAAATTAAAAGTGGTGTTAAACTGAAAACTTTAATTAATTAATTAATTTATTTATTTTGGAAAACGGGTAACCCAAAATTACAACCAGCGGACTTTAGCGACCCGGGAATAGTGCTATCCCAACCTCTGGATTAGGCGGCTACAGTTGCTTCAATTTCTTGAGCGATGCGTCATTTTCACTCTTTTGGACTCATTAACTCTCCTGGTAAGTTACAGTCTCCATACGTACGTGGGCCCATAAAGGTATGTCCATAAACTCACTGTATGGAACAAATCTATGAGGCCCACTCGGATCATCGTCTCATAAAAATATTTCGATATGGACCAAATTGAATTAATTAATAATATATATTATTCACCTTTTTAATTAACCCACACTGGAAACAAAACAGCAGCGCCCTGTCCTATCTCCGCTAGCCGCCATATTTTGAATTAGCGGACGGTTTCTACTAGGGCTGAGAATTATCAGCCAACCTTTATTTACCATGTGTGCATATCTTTTATTGTTATTTATTACAGTATTCGACAACTGTTTCTTTTTTATTTTATTTTATTTTATTTTAAACCTAGTATTTGACAACCGTTTTTATAAAGTGAAAACAAAATTTATTTTAATATAAAAAATTAAAAAATCAAAAGTAAACTTATTGAATTTTAGCAAAAAAGTATCACTAATCATTTTAATAAAATATTTATAATTAAATCCTCTTAATCACGTCTTTCATTTAATGATGATATACTATTAGTATGTTTTAGCTTTATGAACATATATTACGAAATATGTTTAATAATATAATTTAATTATTAAATTTTGTGTTAGATTATACCACTGTTCTTTTGATGGAAAGTTGTAAATAATAAATATGAATGAAAACACGAGAGAATTTAAGGTTACTTTAAAAAGGTAAATAACTTATTTCCTCGTAAGCTACAAATCATAATTAAATAAGAACAAAATAAGTCTTCTGGTCTAGGTGCATTTTACTAGGATGCGTAATGTTAGTGGTTTTAAATCTGTTTTCAACTAACATGTCATCATAATATTGATTATTCAATAAAAAATATTTAATACATCATTTAAAATTTTATGTGGGACTCTTAGTATTATTCTATCAAGAACATCCTAAGTACAAGTTTTCCTATATACATTAGTTGATTTTATTTCCAAGAAATATTTGGTAGAAAAATGATTAAAACAGTAAATTTAAATAAACCATGCCTTGATTAGTGTCTTCTTATTACTTATTTCAATTATATCGTTATTCTCAAAAATTAAATTTAAGAATCTAATTGTAATATAAAAAATAATATGAGAGATTATCGTATGAAAAATATATTTTAACTTGTAGAAATAATAATCCGGTATTTTATCATTATTATGTTAACTCACTTTATGGAAGAAAGAGTAGATAATATTTTTATTATTGTTATCATAAAAGAACACAATGTCATCATATTTAATTTTTTTTAAACAAACATTTATCATTTTAGATGTTAATATAGTTTTTTTCAAAACTTTTAATATTTATGTAGGAATAATAAATTTGGCCAAACCTTTCGGTGGAGTTGCTTGTAGGTGGAGCAAGTGAATAAATTTGTACCCAAGTGCCAAATTTGGGATCCAAATTCAAGAGAACCCAAACCGAAGTTACCTCCACATTTTATTGTGAGGTCAGCCGCACAGTCTTCACAATCTCAACCTTTTGCCAGTCCAGTGATGTGTCAGCTGTTAGTTTAAGCTGGAAAAACCTGCCCACAGATGCTGCGACACTTCCAGCTCAGCATCATTACACTCCACGTTGATCACGTTTAGCCCCCTCCAAAATTAATCACAACTTAAATCACAACCGTTGGTAAAGAGTGACCCACCTACTTTATGTTGGTCCCATAAGATGCGTCCCACCGATGATGATGCTCCGAAAAGAAGCTCAGGGATATTTACGTAATTTCAGGAACTCAATTGTTTGTATAATAATAGAGAGAAGCGTGAAACAATTTCTGAGCCATCTCTGAGCTGATTAAAACGAGTAAAGAGAGAGAAAGTTCGTAGAGAGATAATATAGGGAAGTTGCTTCTTTGGACTTTCCTTTTTCTTCTCTCTCCCTCTGTATCTCCGTCCGGTGGCTCAACTGCATCGATAAAATCGGAAAAGGCCGTCATCTCACCTATCTTTCACAATGATCTCCTTGAACGGAACTACTTTTATGGTAAATAGCTGTTTAAGCCAAACACATTTCACGTTCTCTTTTCCATTTCAATTTATTTGTTCAAATTTGTCGATTAAATTGATTTTTATAAGTAATTTAATTATTTTATGGCGTGATAGAACAATTCGCTAGCTGCTGGGCTCTCCGGTCGCTTAACGCAGACGCAACGAAGAGTCTCAGCTCCTTTGGTGGCGGTGACGGCTGCGAGCTCAAATGGTCGGTCTGGTGGAGAACAAAACGTCAGCGTGTTGATGAGAGATGGTGCTCCGGTGATCGACGTCGACTCCAAATCCACCACCGCCGGTGGTGGCGTTGAGGACGTGTACGGCGAGGATACCGCCACGGAGGATCAATTCATCACGCCTTGGTCCGTATCTGTTGCTAGGTAAAGAGAGATATAGAGATCAGGATTTTATATAACTTCGATGATTTCTATGCTTTTTATTTACATGTTACTTTTGGTCCACCTTTTATTGTTTTTATTGTGATTCCGTGCTTACGTGATGATATTGTGTTTAGGCAGTTAAAATAATAATTTCTATGTGTTGGTACTATCTCATTCTGCAAAATCGACACTTGCTTTGCTTTATTACCTTTTATTCTTTATGGTGAAATTCTATAGACCATCTTTCTAGAATATAGAAGTATTTCTGACAATTGAAAGGTCAGTTTATAACGTTTTAAAATCCGTATTAATATGGATTTATTTAATTATTGTCAATACGATAAAAATTGTAAACTAATGGTGAAGTAGTGCGTTGTTAGTTAAAAAAGCAATATATATATATATATATATATATATATATATATATATAAAGCACAAATCACATTATTTTGGTTCAATATTAGCTAT
>JAUMHB010057502.1:0-14727 GCA_032359685.1 Pittosporum tobira
TTTCCGCTGCGTAGTTTTTGTTAAAAGAATAATATGTGTAGAGAGAGTTGTATAATATTTATTTGTATTTTCAGTTATATCTTTTATGACCTGTGTATTTGTAAGTTGAATTTAATAATAATTTGACAACCCAAGTCGGGGTGTGGATGCCCAGATTTGGGGGTGTCACAATAAAAGTATGTGTTGTACGTTTAAAGATTTTTTTTTATAAATACTCACATTTTTGGTGACTCAACATTTTTCTTTCTTTAAGAGTAATTTTTCTTAAATTACGTACTTTATGTGTTTTAGTTAATATTTTAGGACAAAGGAAATAGTATAATAACAATAACATTTAGTTAATAAGAATAAAAAAAACAAAACCACAAAAAAAAACATAAAAAGACAAAAAAAGGGGCGTGTCCCTTCTGTCGGTGACTCAACATTTTTATCTAGTTAAAAATATTTTTTTTTAATTTATGAATTTTATGTGTTTTAGTCGATATTTTGAAATAGAGAAAATAATAAAATAAAAGAACATTTAGTAAAAAAAATAGAACGCAAAACTAAAATTTAAAAAAAAAGGAAAACAAAGCTACTTTATAAAAAAGATCAAAAAAAGACAAAAGAATGAAAAATACTCTTTACATATGAAAAAATAAGTTTAAGTACTCTTTTAGTTTTTGTTCAAAAATGAATGATTTAAGTACATAAATTTATAAAAATATGTAGTGTATGTTCAAAGAAAAATATTATAAAAATACTCAAATTTTTTTCTCTTTAAAAATAATGTTTTCTTGATAAAATAAAATAAAAAGTGGACGCAAAACTTAAAAAATAAAAACACTAAAAGACAAAAAAGAATGCGTCTCCAACTTCACTCTTCATTTTTATAGATAATATATAATAAACAAGAACAAATAAATGCTACTTTTATTTTCACAAGTCTTTATTCTATTAGTTCTTGTGTATTATATATTATATGTGTACTAAATGAGTGTATGTATTATTACTCATTATATTTTTCTTCATTTCTTTCCAATATACTAGTATTTATATTTATTTATAATTATCCCACTATTGTAATATATAATCTATGATATAGAGATTAAATTTATAAGAAATTATAATTATTAAAAATATTTTTACCGTTAATTATTGATATAAACTTTCAATAATTGAAAATTTAACGAAAACTATATATATTCATTAAGTGATAAAAAAATATCTGATTATTTTCTTATTAAGAGAAATAATATAATTTAATATTATAAATTAAATAATTAATTTTGAATTTAATAATACTATTAAAAAAATTGTTTTTATGATATATTAGAGAAAAATATTAAGAAAAAAATATAATGGTGATAAATCAAACACACAAGTGTACGTACTACTTTATTGCTGGTACTCGTGTTCTAATTCACAACGACGTATCTCACTCCAACATTTTGTAGAGCACGTGGACTAATCTTTTCACTATTGCTGTCTTTGCTTCTAGAAGCATTCAAATTTAATATTTTATTTGTCCCACAAAAATTATAATATTTATATTTTTTGAACGTCTTATAAAAATATAATTTCTCTTTTTAGAAATTTTAATAATATAAATTGTCTAAATTATTTTTATTTTATTAAATATGGTCTATCACTTCAATCATTATTCTCATATTTAAAATTATAATTCAATATTATATCCCACCACTTCAATCACTATTTTCTTTTTTAAAATTATAATATTATTATTTTAATCATTATTCACCTTTTAAAATTATTACATCAAACAAATTTTTTGAATTCCATAAAAAATCAAAATATTACGATATAAATGAGACGGAGGGAGTAGTTCTCATAGTTATTGCAAAATTAATTTTTCAAATTACAGTTTTTACTTTACAATTTTAGTTACTTGCAAAATTAACAAAATAATTTATTGATCTTAAAATGAAATTTATTTTAAATTTGTTTAATCTTTGAATTGAGCACAATTATAATCAAACACCAAATAATTTAAACCTCTTAAACAAATAACTTCAAGTTCCATTAAAAATTTTGATTAATCAATCTAATGTTAAAAAATATTTATATTTTGTTCGTTAGTATTCTGAAATAAATACAAGTTCAGCTTGCAGCCAAGTTAAAATTCAGTTAAACACAACTTATTTAATTTATTTTTAATTTATTTTAAAAATAAATTATTTATAATAAATTCAAATAAATTATTAATTAAAAAAATAAAAATTTAATTTAAAATTTAAAAAATAAATATTATTTTAATAATTTATAATTTATACATAATTTAATTAGACTAACAAATAAACCTAAAACTGAAACATCCATTTCTAGTTGGGAGTATATTATTTGTTTTAGTTTTTATTTGACACAATTTATTTTAAAATATTTTATATTTTATAATTTATTTATTAATTTTTTGAATTAAAAATAATATTAATTAATTAATTTTTAAAAATAAAATAATATTATTATTATATTAATTTATAAAATAATTAAATTAATAAAATAATTAATTTTAAATAATTAAAATTTTAAAATAACTTATAATCAATTCAGAGAGAGAAGAAGAAGTTTGGGTTCAGAAGTGGGTTCGGAGAAGGGGAAAGCAGGATGATCGGGTTTAAATATGTCCGCGATTCGACTCCTTTTGCGAATAGGCCTTTCTACTTTCGTCTGGATTGTTCCTGAACCCTCTACCACCTTCTTCAAATTCACTATATATTAACCAACTGAAAATACTTAAATTTCCTTATTATCACTCCTACTTTGAAGCAAAGCAAGAAGTTATTTTAGATTAGGGCTTGATTTATCGTCCTTGTAATGGCCAGCGGCGGACCTAATTGGGATGGATTACTCAAGTGGAGCCTTGCTCACTCCGATGGAACTGGCTCCTCTCGCAATCTCAGGTACTAATTTCTCTTCCCGCATACCCTATTTTTCAAAATCAGGCTTTGAGTCAATTTGTGAAATTCTAAAATTTATACGGATTCCTTTGATTATATGGGAGAAATTGATATATCGTGTCTAAATTTCATGTAAAAATAGAGTCTTGATTCTGGTTTGTTTATTTATAAATTTATTTTTTGTGGGAGCAACAAATATGATAATTAGTAGTAACTTGAAGCTAGTTTACTTTACTTTAAACTGTTTGTACTAAAATCAAATAACTTGTATTGATTTTGAGTTTTAGGATTTCACATATGGACTCGAACTAATTTTGGAACGGAGGGAGTAATTCTTGTTAGATTAACAAGTATTGTTGGTTTATTTATTTAAATTTATGTAAAAATAGTCTTTGTTATGGGTTTGTTTATTTATTATTTTAATTTTTGTTGATTGGGTAGTGAGGAGGACAGAAGATGGTTCATGGAAGCAATGCAAGCTCAGACCATTGATGTTGTTAAAAGAATGAAAGAGATAACTCTTGTTATGCAAACTCCAGACCAAGTCTTGGAGGAGCATGGGGTTACATCCACTGATATTGAAGGTAACGTTAGCATATTTCTTGGACTTGTGCGATTTAGAAATAATTTTGTGGCTAATTTGGTAGAAGTTTTGATATTGTGGTTGTTGCAGATATGTTGGATGAGTTGCAAGAGCATGTTGAGGCAATTGACATGGCCAATGGTGAGTTTGTTATATCATTTTATTCTTCCATGCACTATCTGTGAGTTGCTTTAGTATCTTCTCTGGAATGACTTATTGATATACTTTTAAAGACAACATCTAGGCTGTTTTACCCTCCTTATCCCTTTTTTAGAAATGATAATTTGGTGAATATCAGTATAAAATTTTGAAAGCTCTTCATAGTTGGAAACAGAGCTTCATGTGTGAGGATGCAGATATTGATGGTTGTGAGTGCAGCCTGTCCTTTTTGGTATTTATTTGTGTTAATTTTTTATTCTTAAGTTTCTCAGTCAATTCTAGCATCTCTCAGTTTTCTTTCTCTTATATTCACTGCACATATGAAAGCTCTATCATTGTTGTGCCTTGGATGACTTTGATGTAGTCTCCTCATTCCCTTCATGGAGTATTTTATATGTTGGGATTTATGTAAATGGTGAAAGTATATATTCACCAATAGTTTGGGTTGTCTGTTAACTATACTAGCTGAGCGGAAATAATCTAGTAACATCTATACAGATAAGTAGATGACTAGCTGAAATAATTGTTTAGGTTTTGCTTAATCTGCTTGATTATATGTAGTAGATGTCTATATGTTTTTTTCTTGAAATTTTGTATCGGGCTGCTCTATGAAGAATTTCATTGTGAAGAAAGTTTATCCCTAGTATAAGCTAATTAAAATTGCAATTGATTGCAACATTTTACTGATTTAGGAGAGTTTATTCAAGTCCTTACATTTTTGTTTAACAATTTTCTGATGAGTTTGGTAATGTAATAGATTTTAAGTTATGTTTTACTGATTTAAGATTTAAGATATGTTATTCATGTCCTTACATTTTTGCCTTAGCAATTTCTGATGAGTTTGATATTGTAATTGGTTTTACCTAACATTTTTTGGCTGGATATTTCTGTCTGGTAGATCTTCATTCAGTTGGTGGTTTGGGCCCTCTCCTTAACTACCTAAGGAATTCCCATGCTAATATTCGGGCAAAAGCTGCAGAGGTTGTATCTACTGTAGTTCAGAATAATCCCAGGAGTCAGCAATTGGTAATGGAAGCAAATGGTTTAGAGCCTCTTCTAAGCAATTTTGCTTCAGATCCTGACGTTACTGTTCGCACAAAAGCACTTGGTGCAATATCTTGTGAGTACTCTTTTAAGTTAATTTTGTGTTTTGTCTCTCAGGTGACCCGGCAATCTGGGTTGTAATTCCTCTTGTAGAAACAGAGTTGATGTTTTATCTTGTTGTATTACAACTTGCAGCTTTAATCAGACACAACAAGCCCGGAGTTGCTGCATTTCGCCTGGCAAATGGTTACGGAGTTCTTAGGGATGCTCTAAGTTCTGACAGTGTGAGATTTCAGAGGTATTTCTTCCAGCAATAGCATAATTGAGAATACACTGACAAGTAATTCATGTGTGTTGCTTTGTATACAAATTAAATAATTTAACTTGTCTGAGTTTTTTTCCCCCCCCTCTCGAATTTTCTTTTTATGGTTCACTGTTTCTGAAGTCTGTAGTGGATGCATGGTTAAATAACAAACTGGATAATTTTTCAGGAAGGCCCTCAACTTGATCCAGTACCTTCTGCAAGAGAATCCTGCAGACTGCAATGTGGTTGGCGAGCTGGGGTATCCTCGTATTTTGATGCACCTGGCCTCAAGCGAAGATGGAGAAGTACGAGAAGCTGCGCTCTGTGGCCTTCTGGAGCTTGCCAAATACAAGACGGTGGGTCCTGATGGTATTTTGGGAGAAGGAGATGAAAAACTAAAGCGGCTGCTGCAAGATCGCATTGAAGGTATCAGCTCGATGTCAGCAGAAGATCTTGGTGCTGCTAAAGAAGAGAGGCAACTTGTCGACTCCCTTTGGAATGTGTGTTTCAATGAGCCATCTTCCCTTCGAAAGAAGGGCCTCCTTGTTCTTCCAGGAGAAGATGCACCGCCACCAGATGTTGCCAGCAAACATTTTGAACCTGCTCTTCGGGCTTGGGCTGCTGCACGTCCAACAGCTGATGAAAAATCTGGTGGTTCTGAAAAGAAAGAAACTCCTTTGCTATTAGGTCTTGGTCCCCCAACTGGGAACCCTTGAGCAAATGAGGTTCCGTGAATCCACAATGTACTGTAGTAGCATTTAAATTAGGATTTTGATGTAATTCTGGGATTATGCTTTTTGTACCGTTACCCAAGAGCATTTGTTTTTTGCTCTGTACTTTTGTTCTGAGCTTCCTGGTGTTTTTCTTAAATATATAATGTGCATTCCTAATTTTTCATTTTTCTTTTTATCAACATCCCTTTGTGCCATTGGTATCAAATTTCCTTGGGCGCCAGCATCGGTGAATATCTTGAAAGTGACACATGAAGCTTGCTTGTGATTATTGCGTGTGTGTGTCTCTTGTTATTTTATGAGCATCTGGGTGGGTAATTGTTTCTGTCAGTTATAATTGTATCCAAAAAATTCGTTTTTCTTTCTTTTCTCTTGTATTTTATTTTATTCTTAAGAAATCATTCTTAATGTTTGATAAACAGGGTTTGTTGGGAGGCGGCGGCGGCGGCTGTGGGATATTTAGACACGCTTTGATGAGTCGCAAGCTTTCCTTCCTTGTATAGACATCGGAGATTGTGATTTGATTCACACGGGGGGATGAACTCAGCATAGGTGAACTCAGCAGTACAAGGGAAACATTATTAAACTAATATTTTGCTTGGAAAACAAGGACCCTTCTTTGGAGGTACCTTTGTTCTTCTTTCATTCTCCGGACAAACGGAAAAGGGGAACACCATTTTTTTTTTTTTGTCTTTAATTGTGCAAAGCGTCTGGAACTTCCATTAAATTTGGTGTTTATCTGTACCAGTACCAAATTTAGTACCCATGCAAAAACCAATATACTCTATATGATACATATAATATATATATATATATAGAATAGATTCATTTAAATTTAGTAAAACAGCTTCATCATAGGTTCCCCAATTTTTCTTTCCTAGCTTCATGAATTCGGAACTCATCATAACCATGCAAAATACAATCACCGGCCTGAAAAGGAATATCAAAATTCAACCGCGTCATGTTGTAGTGAAACGACATACATGTTTGGGCAACTATCGATATAATTTGATTATTATTTCAAGGAAAATAATATAAATCTTGTGAATTTTATTTACACTTTCAATTGTTTGGTTTTGGTTATTTTGGTCGTAGCTTAGTTCAAAGCCAATCTAAAATTTTTTAATGCATGGTTAAGAACTACTTAAATCGGCCATAGCTTCTTTTTTTTTTGGGGGGGTGGTGGGGATTGATGTTTGTGCAGAAACTATAGTGCATGTCAGAGAAGATGATCAAAGGTATAGCTGGAGAACAAATAAAACGAACTATGACAGGTTAAATAATACAAATTTATCTATCTATCAACTGTGAGACTTAAATTTTAGACTGTGGGATACATTGATTTATACATTTCATGGAGGGGTTCAATCTTACGAATGTTGGTTTCAAATTTCACAACTATTCTCATTGTATACTTTTGATAATAGTTTAAATTTTAGTCAGCTTCTTCATCATAAATTTAAGGTTCATTAAGTCGGTTTCTTTTGAATTTTCCTCTATTAGTTTTACCAACATATATCGGCTTTAACTGTTGGCATTGGCTTTCACTGTTACTGCTTCCAATTTATATCAACAGGGTTTAGTTTTACAGATCCTCTTAGGGTTTACTTGGCGACCTATTTGCTTCCATAAATAGGAAAACACAAGGCCATATAACATGACCACCAAGACTGACATATTATTGTAACTCTAAAGAAAGGGATAGTGAGAGTACCTGAGAGTTACCTAAGGTCTCTGTATTTTGATTCTTCCTTTCATGCTTTTAGGTTGTATTGTTTTATTTCTTTTGTTTAATCCTTTATTTTTATGTTTTTAGGCATTACACCTTGATCAATATATTATCGTGCCATATAAGTATAAACACATGAAATTTTAATAATAACACATAATTCATCACACACGCAATGTGTGTGCCCATTCGCTAGTATATTATAAAGCCGTGGCAGGAAATTTTTCGAAAAATATTAGTGTCCTCACACTTAAAATGCAGGAATACATCTCTTTTTACCATGATAAAAATAGTTTTCATAATTATTTGAGATTTTTTATATTTTTCTCTCCCTCTCCTCCTAATATTTCTTCCTCTTCTCAGAACTTGTTTTTTAAAATAACTATTTCTTGTTAAGACACATGTAGCACTAGTACGAGTGATAATAATGTTACATATACACGCATACACATTATCGGATTAATTACACTCCCACTAACAGTTTTAACTGTCTTATAGCATAAAATGAAGTCCAGTATTAGCCTTGCCATTTCTGCTTGTTAACGGGGCCTTGGTAACACTGGATCGAAGAACAATGCTTTATATAGTGCCATAGCAGATAATTTCTGGGTAAAATTAAATTTCTAAAACAATTACCACAATCTGAGCATCAAAACAGGGAGCCATGACTATTCAGAGAGGAAGATCGAGGCCTTTTCCGATCTCTACTCCAATCAACTGAAGTATACCCTTGTTCATAATCTGAAAATCAAGAACATAATGGCTTAAAATCAATAAAATTACCATAGTCAGTAAAAAAATTATGTTTGACAACTCAAATTCAACGACATCTGAACAGAATTGAAAGCATGTTTGCAATTCCATTGAATCGATATCTAGTCGAAATTTGTGCTTTAACTCCAATTTCAAGATTTTAAACTGAGTTTCCGAATATAACTTAAGGGAAGAAAGAGCGTTCTAATTCCAATTTCAAGACTTGGTACGAAGCATGGCTTAAGGTAAGAAAGAGTGTACCAGTTCCACAAAGAAAGCTCCGATGAGACCAATCATACAAGCTCTGGAGTTCCATATTTCAGCAGTTCTTGTAAATCCAAGAAAAGGTGCCTTGAATTTCGGCTGCACTTTTGGTAATTCAACCTGAAAATTTCAATACCCACTATGAAGGATAGCAAAAATAAAATAAAAGATGATTAAGTGAAAAAAAGAAAAGAAAAAAAAAGGATATACTCCAGCAGGAAGCTTTGCAGCTTGAACCCTGAAAGAGAGTGGCTTCTTGTTCGGTGAAGTTTCGGTGATTTGATTGAGATTATGAAAGTGGGAGATTTGATTAGTCCATGGATGAACTGGTAGAGCTGTTGGAATAAAAGAGGATGAAATTGATGATGATGATGTTGTTGCCATTGTTTCTGGTAAATGCAACTTAGGTAGCCATTTCTTTCTTCTTCAATCTAACGTTATCCAATTTTCGTTGTGTGGATGGCGCAAGAGTTTGATGGACCCCATTTTTATGGAGATGATGCTAGGTGTATGTACATGGGCCTCACATTGACTTTAGCTAATTGCAGTGTCAATATTGCCCATGAGAAAATAAGCCTTCCTTTTCCAACTGTTTTCTAAAAATTATTTTACGGCGGAGGAACGAGTAAACGTCAAAGCAGAATCAAATGCGTCTATACGGAATTTATCAGACCTAGGCGGCTAGCCAACTTAGGCGGCGGTGAGATTGTCTAGCGATTAGATAGAAAATTTATCGAGCCTAGGTAAGAATTTTTCGAACACTATTTTGTAAGAAGACTTTTAGTAATAACAGCTTTAGCTAATTTGTTTCCTACTGCATGAATCAGAGATGCTAAAGAAATGAAATGTGGAGAACTTAGAGCAAAGTTTTTGGGTTGAACCAATTGGGCAAAACAAATTCTTTCAAATTTCGGTAGTTTATATGGTCATATATTTAAAAGAAAAATTTATGTTTTCATGAAATCGTCGCTCACATGATGTTGGATGCACTTCCTGTGAGGACTTCATGAAAATTTTAGTGAGTAGTATCCCTTTCCATACCTTTTTTTTTTCCCAGAGTTGATCAACACGGCCTATTAGAAAAAAAATTCATGTATAAATTTTTACCATATGCTTAGTCTTAGATGTAATTAATGATTGTTTGATTATTGAAGATGACATTATTATGAAATTATAGTGATTATTAATGATGACATTATTATGAAATTATAGTGTTGAACTTGTTTGAGAATATTACATGATTTTATGCTACAATCATTAAACAACTCTAGTCATCTCGATAGGTCTTGATTACAAGAAAATTAATTGCTTTATATCATTAAATAGCATCTGCAAATTTAAATCTTTAACTACTTCTAGGTTTATGAAATCTTCAGTGTGTAGATATATATTGATAATCGTTGAAGTATCCAAGTTCCTCGATCCAGTAATATTAATTTCATGACTAATTAGTAAAGTATTTATGCATTTTATTATAATTGAATAATCAATCACTATTCATGTGGATCATGAATCTTATGCTTCCACAATAACTGCTATATGCCAGCTTTTGTAGTTTTACATGAGGCTAGCAAGCTTACACACAATTTTCGTAAGTACCTATTTTTAGAAAATACAACAACCACTATCATTATTCATTCATGTTGTTCAGTCCTTTTCCTCTTCTTGTTATTATAGGGTTTATCGCTTTCGTTCAAACTCTTCTTAAAGAGAGACAAGTCAACTTGTCGATCACATCCTTTGACACACTCCATAGGTAACACGGTTACTGGACTTGAAGGATAGGTCTGCGGATGATCAGAAGCTAGTACATTGTATAAATTGTCAATTACGAGTTGCTCCCTCATCATGATCTTTCGGCACTTGATTAGATCATCCTATAGTAATCAGGCAACAGACATGATCAGTGAAACACTATGTTGCAGTCATAATTATTTATAATGTAAAAGGAAAATAAAAGTAAATCTTTAATTAAGTACCATTTGATCTTGTGGGATGAGAGCTGTAAAATGAGGTAGATGAGCATCACAAGTTGATGGAATGAGACTTTCAAGGACGCGTTTTAGTGCACACACGGTGATCACACTTGGCTGGAAATGTATGAGTTCATAATCTGAAAAAATTCATGATTTTTTTTTGTATAAAAATGAGTGAACACTAATGTTTGTTATGTGCCTTTCTTTTCATTTCATTACCGCAGTTAACAATAAAGAAAGAAAGAAAGCTAACTAGACAAACTCTAGATAAGTAAAATTACCAAGGCACAAGTTATACTTCATCAAGTGCTATCAGAACCATAACATTAGGGTTTTGAACCAATTGGCATTTTGATTTGGGTCTAGCCATTACGAATTACCATCAGGCATACATGTTTGATTATTACCGGATAATGAGTTTTATTTAAGATAATTAACGGTGACAATCATTAAATTATACTATCTCTTTTTTAAAATTAGAAACGTTTATTTTTTTTTGGTATATTTTAAAAATAGAGATAAATTTATATTTTAATACCATAAATTAATATAATATTCCAAGCTTATGACTGTATTTTATTACAAATATAGATGAAATTGTTATGAGAACACTAGAATATCATTTATTTTCAAAAATCATAATTGTTTTAAGATATTTCTAATTTTATAATGGATGGAATAACATAGAGTAAAAGGGAACTGATGTTTCACCTAAAAGAGCACAGAGAAGCAGCTCAGTGAGGTGCATGAATAAGTCATCTACAAGGAGAGGTTTTATCAAGAAATCAATAATATCCCATGTCATCAGCTCTACATAGGAATATGGTGTTGTACAGTTGAGTCTCCAGTCTAAGGTCTGCAGCAATTTCAATTCCATTTCTTGGATCAATCGTGGTTGGAACGCATTCTCCAAACCCTCCACCTGCAATAGCCACTGTCAATTATAGTACCTATCCAATCGATTAGTTGTAGCAGTAACTAACATGGTAGAAAAATAAAAAACACAGTAGCAATTATATGTGTCACCTGAATATCATGCAATGCTGGAGGGGCTGTCACACCAAACTTTGAGGCGATCGATAAACATGCAACCGAAAGTAATTCAAACATCCAACATTTCCATCCCTACAATTTTTATTTCCATTAATTAATCAAATCAACTTCTCATATGCATAAAGAGTATGTATATACCTATTTACAGAATGGCAGTTAGTCGAGTGCATACAGTCCTTACATGGCATTGATCCAAAGAAATGAAGCGATCGAGGTAGTTTGTAGCATTGGAAACCGTTTCCAGTGAGAGATTCAGTCGTATCCGGGACTCCAATCCAAAGAAAACGTGTCACAAAACATGCATGCATATATAGGGTTTATATGTATGCATATAGATAAGTGGAGAAACTTACTTGAATAAACCAGTGAATGGCTTTGTATCTAGCGATATTAATAAAATGCTCCGATTGAAGACGGTCCACGTACCCTGATTCAGGCATGTAAGTCAACTCCTTCTTTAGGTACATTTTAAAAGCTTCTTCACAATCTTCTTTATTGTTGTAAAAATTACTAGCATTGTAGTTTGTGTTCGAATCACAGTGATAATTACGTGCATGCCGTTGATCAGGAGTTGCAGTAGAACTGGTTATAAGGCAAACTTCGTTGCAGAAAAGATTATCCATTATTATTTTAACCTAGGAAAGTAGATATAGATGGATAGATCGGGGAGAAGAGAATGATTGTGTGTGTTTATATATATATATATATATATATATATATATTTATAATGCATATACACACATATATACATGTAGAGAGAGAAAGAAGGTGGTGGTGGTCGTGGGGTGACATAAAAATAAGGACACGTACCACATGAAAAGGGGTAAATGCAGTTTCAACTGTCTTGTCTTAAGATTTTGACTGCCACCAACCAATTACGTGACTGCATGCACGAGACCTGCTTTTGTTTTTATTGATTGCTTTCCCTAGTAATGGACTTGCGATTTGTTTTTGTAGGGAAAGAGCGAAGCAACTGACGATCCAGATCACGTTTCGTCAGTTTTGGGCTTTGATATCTAATGTGGGACCAATATAATCATTCAGTCCAAACACAGTCGTTGGCCCGATATAAGTACCTCCAGAAATATCGGGGAATAAACCACCAGTCACTTTCAATTCGTGAGGAATAGTAACTATTTCCATTAACCAACTACTACTGTGGCCCATTTTTATAAAAGAGCATGTTAGCTTAAGGTGTGCCTCGTCATATGTTCATGAACTTGCAATACTTGTGATGACATTTAACTGTAATATGGAAATTGAGTATGTCCACCTCAAATATTTATATAATATGAATCAAGAAATTGATTTATCTTCTAATTCGGCACATATATATATATATATATATATATTTGATAGTTTAATGACAAAAGTATACTCAAGAGTTTGATAGTTTTTTTATTTTACTCTCCAATGTACAAAAAGTGACAAATTATTTTTTAATATTTTTTTGAAAAATAAAATTGTCCCTTGACCTTAACTATACATTAACTTTCTAAAGTATCATATTATAAACTATCTAAATATGTTATTACATCTATTCTAAAGTATAATCACATTATTGACTTTCGAAAAGTTAGTTAGGAACATTTTCACATTTAAATAAACATAAATCAATTAAATTTTTTAGAAAATTATTTTTTGTAATTAATAATATTTTTCAAATTGTTCAAGATCTTGACAATTCTATTAACTATAATAAAGAAAATCAAGTAATTTTAAATTTTAAAGTGTTATAAATTTATTTTTTTTAAGTCAATAATACTCTTATATTTCGAAGTATACTATTTACTATTTTTTTCACTTTAGCATTTGAACGAATTTATATTAATTTGAATTTAGGATTCACAAATTTATCAAAATGTCTAATTTTGGAACGGATGTAATACTAAATATACTCCATTGATTACATAATGTAAGAGCTAGCATTTGTAAGGGAAAAAAAGTTAAATATTAAAAATATAATTTTATGAAAGTATAGTTACGATTCAAGTACTAAAATACTTAGTCAACCTATACATATTACATCTAACATACTAACGGAATAGACACAATTGTTTTTCAAACAAACGTTAGGGAGCAATTTATCACTTTCTATATTTTGGAGAGTAGAATGAAGAAGTTATCAATTTTGGGATATACTTTTGTCATTAAACCTATATTGATTATCTCATATGTATAACTGCTTATCATACATTTTACTCATATTGCAAGATGCCAATGTATGGAGAAGAGTCAAGAAAAAATACAAGAGTAAAAAGGGATATAGTATAATGAATCAGGTATGATCGATCAATATTTTTAACAAAATGATATTATTTTATTATATATTTTTAACAAGTCGGCGTTGTTTTCATTGAATATGTTCGGATTTCTTGTGCGGAAGCTCTGCAGGTCCAACAAATTGGTTTGAAGCTAGGTTTGCAATCTTAGATTGCCCGGCCACTGAGTTTTGTGTTAATATTATGTCAGGTTATTTTCTGTTTTATCCCCATTTTTTTGGGTGTGATTGTCCAATTTTACTGTGTTGCATTGATTTGGCCATTCATAGAAGTTACCTACTCGATCATTTTGTCAGAAAAATGAGGTTGATCTTATCGATCTGGCGATAATTATAATGTAATTATTCTATTCTTTTTAGCACTCATATTTTATTTCAGTCCACTTGAATGATAAATATTTTCAAACTTGAGCATGTTTAAATTAAATTAATTAGAATTAATTGAAAGGAAATAAGGTGAATCGGATTTAATAGTTCATTTCAAGGTCAGACATAATCATCTGTTTAAGTAATCAACTCAAGCTTTCAAGCTTCTGAAATGGGGTGCAAGATATTTTTAATTACACAAGTGATACGACATTAATCACTTAGAGTTTGTCTAGAGTCTACACAAAGGTAAGTAATTAAACAAATCCATGGTAACTGTTGGGACCACTATGATCTTTGTCCAAATTTAAACCTTGTTTCCAGTTGGGCACACGTCAGCGGCAGCGAGTTCACCTGAAATATGGGTAATACGAGGTGTTTGTTCTCTCGTTCCCCTCTCTGATGCTTAAGTTAGCGATGATTAAGGTGATAATCTGAATATTGAGTGGGAGAGAGGAGGGAATTACCGGAGTATTTGAGTGTTATTTTGAGAGAGTATTTGTTACAGTGAGTTTACCGGTGAGTTTGCAGAGTATTGTCTCTCTTGTGTGTTTAAAGCGGAAAAAGAGTGGAAAAGCGGGGGGGGG
>JAUMHB010057513.1:0-28576 GCA_032359685.1 Pittosporum tobira
AACAATTGAAGCAACAACACAACAAAAATCGATCTTGATCCTTACCGAAGCCAAGAACACAAGAAAATAAAAAAAAAATAATCTTTTCAGGGCCGCGGGTGCTTCTGCCGATTAGGGTAGATGGGAATAAGCTATATAGACCATTTACAACGTAAACCTAACAGGAATCGAAGCAGGAAAACGACTTATGCTCGGATTGGTAAGCTGCAGAACTGACAGAACAAAAGGGGGTAAAATGAAAATGCTGAAAAGGGAAAGGGGGGAAATAAAAGAAAAGAAAAATTTAGGGAAAGTCAGGGGGTTTCTTGGGGGTTGTGCACGTGGGTCCCACCAGGTCAACTGATTAAAATTCAAAATTCAAATTTCCATCTAGCCTCGATTCGCGAGTCGAAAAAATAAAATAATTAAATAATACCTCAAAAAGTCAAAATCTGAAAAATGCAATATTATACTCTATCCATACGTTTTGGCACGCTGCGATCGCAACGGCACTGTCCGTTTTTCCATATGACACTCCGGTCAAAAAGTCAACTCTTGGCCCAGTTAGGTCAAAAAGTCAACGGCATCCCGGGTCACTATTTTTTTGCGCTGATTCCAGATCTTCGATCGGTTTATGATTCTGAGCATTTTATAACTCCCGAGTCAAAATGACCAAAATGCCCTCGGGCACAATAAATGTCGAAATGACCAAAATGCCCTTGGGCATTAGATTACTATTTTAATTTGATTCCTCGAAACGTAGCAGCGTAAAAAATAATTCTACTAGAAAACAATAATAGGAATATTTTTATTTATTTAATTGTTCAAAATTTTGGGTTCTTACAGTTGTCCTTTTGAACAATGCCAGCGAAGGTCGGGGTTCATAGGGTTTCATAAGCACTTCCACTAAATTGTTCCTATAATTTTTCTTTCAACTTATTGAAATTTCCTATCAATCGGTGTGGCAAATGTTTAATGAATTGAATTGTCACCCCGGTCAGTGTGGTTATAAACATTGTGCATAAGGTGGGGGACATATGCCCATAAAACTTCATTTTGGCCTCGTAGTTCATGATGTGGTCGAAGGGGTCTATGAGGCCATCATAAGTGGGCAGATTTGGGGGAAGTTCCAAATGGACCTTTTTCGCTCTTTCTTCAATCTCCTATGTGAAGGGGCAAGTGGATACTCATTACCTTGGGACTATCCAGTGGTCGGCGAGTATTTTCTCAAAAGAGTCTATTTTCTTTTTGTATTCTTCCAAATTGACTATTAGAGTTTATCCGAGTCCTCGAATGTGATCGCCTGCTACGATGGAAGAAACGAGGCGACTGGGGTCTCAACTCGGCTGTGTAAAATGAATGTCGTGGTGGGGTACGTGGTCGCTTCTGACGATCACATGTCTTTGAGGACTGTAGGCATTCAACTTCCTTTTGACATTTACCTTGGACTTTATCGATCTTGTGGGTGATTTAATTTTGTTCTTGTAGTAATTTTGTCAATCTTTTATCTTCACAGGAGTTTAGGAGGTCTCGTGCATTATGGTGCCCTTCAAATCTTCTAGGACATTGTCTTCATTTACGCTGACATTGGGTTCGAGAATTCTGATGGGAGCCAATAGGTGTTGCGTGGGTCCCCGACTAGGCTCTAATGTTAACTTGGTGGCCATCCTCACATGAAAAATTATGACCAGTCTATCGGTGCTCTGCTTCAAGCCGCTGGTCTAGGCGAATGGGGGTGACTGTGTTTATCCTCCCACCTCTTATGATGACCGGCTCGTTTGGTATGACGTGAGCTATGTCAAGGTGAGCCATTGATAATGGCTTGGCAAATATCGTTGTGAGCCAAGTGTTATGAGAGTGGAAGAACAATCGTGGAGACCGGAGGTTTGGGCTCCTCCTTCTAGCACCAATTGTTGATGCATGTTTGACCATCTCAACCTTAACCCACTCGATGTTATGTTGGAGTACACTCGGAAAGTCTTTGGTCAACCTGAGATATAAGAAACATGGAGAGTTTTGACCCCGGTCCCCTCTTCGAAGTTTAAGTTAGTTGGTCAGTTTTGTGAAATCAAGACTAATTCTAGAGAGAGAAAATGTATATATCGTCAAAGGTTCTGAGCTGGATCCCCCTTACCGTAGTGATGAATAGGTATTTATAGGAACCCCGTTCTGGCTCGGGGACCAAGGGTCTAGTAGTTGCGGGTTCCGCCTGAGAGGACATGCCTTGTTGGGCTTATTGGGCCAAATAGATATTTGTTGGGCCGACTGGATGCTTGTTGGACCCAATGTTTGTATATTAGGCCGCAAGGCTCCCGCACGTTCGGGCCCATGTATGGAAGAGCGGCTGAGGATGCGTAAGACCCTAGTTGGTAACATGCACACGATCGCCCAAATATTTATGATGCGTGTAGACAATCAGGGTGGTCGGATGAGCAATAGGGACCGGCTGCCCTCAAGGTCCGAGTGGAGAGAACTCGGTTGAGTCATTTGAAGATGTTGTAAAGAAGTATATGACGTCATTGTTGCCAAGTAGCTTATTTTGTCGTCCAGTCCACGTGTATTGTTGTTCAGTAACTTTATTTTAGGGTTGTGAATTGTTAACTTTAACCCTAATTTGGATTGGTCTCCATCATTTCTCTTTGAATATAATGGATTTGGGAAATTATAAAACTTAAATTGCATGTGAATTTATTAAATCTTTGTACTTAGTAGTAATGTTTACGCATTTTATAGAATTGAGTTTTGCACTAATTAAATTGAACATTATATATATATATATATATATATATATATATAAAATCTTATATTTTGAATTTCAAGATTTAATATATTGACTTGAAAAAAAAATCAAACGCGATTTTTTGTGGAATGGAGGGAATTTTAAGAAGAATGAGCAAAGGCTAGAAATCGAATTAAGAAAAGAACCGCAGTAGTTTGAGGTTTAGGTACATTCCAAGCCATTTGCGAGTTTCTTCCTGCAGTTAAGCTTCTACCTATTCAATCGGCATACATAAGTAGAACTCAAAAGTTAAAAACAATTCTTTTCCGTGCATTGCACGAGGGTCAAGAATAGTATAATACATACGTAGTATAATCATACATCAATTCTTTCGTTAACTTCTTTTTTTTTGGGCAAAACATTTAGTATTCCCTTTGTTACAAAATTTAGAAGTAACTACTGATTGTTTTTACTCAACTAGTAAAGTTACGCACCCTGTACAAAGCATGGTCAAATTTGGGGAAATAACGTGTACAAGCTCATGGGCACGGGTTATAGAAGAACTAACATATTTCAAGAGCAATACAATTCAGAAATTTGACTTTAGTTTTAGTTTTGTGTTACCTCTCACCTTAATAACCATAGTCACTACGTCCGTCTCCCTTTCCCTTTCCCTCTCCCTCTCCCAATCAAGTTACCTTTTAAGAACAAAAAGTGAAAAGTGAAAGAAAATTGATCAGTACTTATTATATACATATTTTCTTATGATTATTCTCTTGATTTATTATAAAAATACATGGATTGGGCTTATATATCCTTGTTTGGGCTAACAATTTATCAATCAAATGGATTAGATATGTTTTATTTTTATTGGGCTTATTTTGCAGAGATTTTGGATTTTTCCAAGGCTTTTTGACATGGACCAAGACTAAATGTTTTCCAAGACTTCCATCCCAGCTAATTGAGGGACGACAGGACTCAGAGCCCGACGACGCACTAAAGTACCCCGCCAAACTGGGGGGTATTGATGGGGATTGTCCTAAATTAGGGTTAGGGTTTCCACCTTGGCCCTAATCAAGGCAACATGGCATCCCACGTGGCAGCCTAGCGCTCGTGTGGCAACATGAAAAAACAACATATCCGATCGGCCACCCTCAAGGCTCGGCCCTGACTCGCCTAAAAGCAGTTCATCCGATCATTCATCCTCAAGGCTCGCAACCCACCTCGCTCAAAGAAGGATCTGCCCTCGGCATCCGGTTTCCGAAAAGCACGAAGCTCGGCCAGTCGGCCTCGAAGGGCCTTCGCACCCCCATCAGTCCGCCCGAACCCTCATCGTCAGGAGCTCCTAAACTGTCTTCGGCCCCGGTCTACCCAGGTAACGGATCCACTCAGCCCCATCAAGCACGCCCGACCTTGCCTGGTCTGGGCCTAGGGGCCGAAGACAATAAAACAAGTTCCCAGACGGTATCAAATCAGTCGCCTAGCCCTGCAGTCCTGTCAATTCACAGCAGGCATACCATGTCTACTTTATCGAGCTGCGGGTCAAGGCAAAAGGTCTACAAATACATCATCCTTCATACAAGAAAGGAGGTTGGCTCTGAAGACGACAACAAAGCCAATACTCTACAACTCTCCGGTAAACTCATCGGAACAGTACATTCTCCAAACTCCACAAAAATACTCCGGTAATCTCTTCCATCTCCCACTCGATAATCATATCATTATATTTATCCTTGCTAACTTAAGCATCAGAGAGGGGAACGAGGGAACACCCCCCTCGTGTTGCCCGTGTTTCAAGTTTGCTTGCTCCGCACTGACGTGTGCCTAGCTGGATAGAGGTTTGGACTTGGTCACATGTCAGAGCTGTCCCAACAGTAACTGTTTCTGTTTTAAAAATTTTATTTTTGTTTTTCGTTTTTTGGAAGTAGTAGCATAAAATATTGTTTGGGAACTATTTTTGTTTCCATAAATGTGGAAGCAAAACCAATTTTGACAGCAAAAAAGTGAAAGCACCAAAAAGATGTGTATTCAATTTTGAATGTATCAAACATAAATTAAGTCATGTCTTCGATTTCCGTCAGTAATCAAAATTATCAATATATTTTCTAAATAATCACTCCACGATAAATCCTATCAAAACTTTAAGCTAGTAGGAAAAAGAAAATAAATCTAACGACGACTCTTCTTTTTCAATTTTTTTAAGAGTACCAGATTCAATAATTTTATTATTAGTACTTTCAATATATATATATTTTTTATATAATTTAAATTAAGTATTGTTGCCTAATTTATGATTCTACAAGTATTGTTGCCTAATTTATGATTTAATATGTAGCACGTAGTTATCAAGTATTGTTACATAATTTATAATTTTACAAGTAAAAAAAAATAAAAACAAAAACATATGAAATTAAAAACATAAAAATAGAATCAGTTGTTAAACGAACACTTATCTTTCTATTCATGCTTACGGTCAATAAGGAACTAGAGATCAATGGTTCGAATTAAGTCAAATACTCAATTTTATGTATGATCCGGGTGGGCGAATTCGAGATTAAGTCAATTAGGGCGAGGTTGGGACACGGAAGGAAAAATACTCAATACTCGCGGAGTCGCGGGTATCCACAAATATCCAAAAATATATATATTGGTAGAGGGCCTCACTTGCATCACCCAAAGATAAAACAGGTCAAAGTTACCCAAGCCTGTTTCATTATGCCCTTTTTGTATGTGACCCTCACATTCCTCTCTCTCCTCTCAAAAAGTCTTCAATATTCATCTATGTTTCTCTTATGGTACGTTTAATTCTTATTTTTTTGTAAAAAATAATAGAATAAAATTTTATATTAAAATTAAGTAGTGGTTAAAATAAAATAATTAACTAGTCTTATAATTTAAGTTAAAAATGAGAGAATGAATTGAATTGAATGAAATCTGGTTCTTCTAAGAGGAATAAGCATTCATTTCTCGTTTCCTCATTATTTTTCATTTTCAAACAAAATTTGTTAAGACTAACAACACATTTCCTTCCGACTACCATTTAATTTCAATATAAAATTTTATTTTATTCATTTTTATTAAAGAATGAGAATCAAATGCAACCTTAGTATCTTGGATGATTTACAACTTTTTTTTTTGTTTCTTATAAAATTGTTTTGCAACATGGTTGTGGAAAAGCTTGATGTCATACCAACGCAACCTTAGTTGAAAATCCTAGATACAAATACTCAGAAACATAGGGCTGGGTGGTGTACATTGCGAAATTATAGCAACACATCCTATTAGAAACGGTGCTAGTAGTAGCCATGCCCATGGAACTACTAATTTGAATAAGCATTCTTTTTATGGTGGATGTGTAGCTTTGCAAAATACGAACTCCAATTAGATTTATAAATTAAAAAAAAAAATCTAAAAATACAAAAGTGTGTTTGGAATGTCTTAAACCAACCACTCTAAAAGGTTGCATAAGATTGTAAATATTATTACATAAATAAATAAATTTAAGAAAGTCTCCGAATTGATATTTCATAGAAATTCTTCTTTACAATTATTCATTCTATTTCAAAATATAAGAATAATAGATTAACCTATAATTAAAAGTTAGAGTTTTCTTTGACCATTCATTCCTCTGCGCGATCTATTCCTAAAATCTCCAGACATATCAAAATATCTCACAAAATGTAATGTTTTTGTGCGATTATTAAAATTAATTTTATTTTTATATTTATAAGTTTTCTAAACAATATTTGTTAGAAAGTATCTAAAAATAAATATAAATAAAAACTCGTGTAGATAATTCATATATAATGAGCTATAATAATTTTTCAGTTAAATAAATAATATACTTTTTAAAATTTAATTTATTAACAAAGTACTCTTAAATTTTAAGACGGGCTAAGAGAAAACAACTGCACGAGAGATGTGGGCAAGTTTTACAAAGTTAAGATTCTTATGTTCTATTTGTATAATTTATTTGAAAATAATTTAAAATTTATTTATTTATTTAAATAAATAATAAATTATTAAAATTATATTTATTAATTAATTTTTATAATTAAATTAAAAATACTGTTACACTTATTTTATAATTTTTATAATTATTTTAAATAATTTATTTTTAAAAATAAATTATAAATTTATCAAGTAAAATGTGGGTTAGTAACCCCTAAAAAATACTATAAAAAAGCTGTTGTTCTTTTACTAGATCGTACCTGGACTTTCTGTCAATCTTCTGTGGATGACTCTGACTGCAGTTCCATTCCATCTTCCCCTCGTTAGAATGGCTTCGTCCACAACAGCACCCGTATTGTCCCAAAACTCAGTCTCGCCTCTATCTTTTCGGAAAATACCCATCAAATCCCATTTCTCCGCATCATTCGTGTCGGTCAAACAACGCAAGAGCCAACCACGGGTTCCTCTTCAAAGCTCAATTTCAAATGCGATTAAAGCGTCGGCCGGAAGTGGATCTCCGGCGGGAATCTACTCCGCCGAGGAATTAGAGCTAACCCCACAAAACGTAGACACAGTTCTCGAGGAAGTTCGGCCTTATCTTATAGCCGATGGTGGAAACGTCGACGTTGCATCTGTTGAAGATGGTGTCATCTCTCTGAAGCTCCAAGGTGTTTTTTTTTTTCTTAGCTCAAGTTCTTGGCTTTAATTAATTATTAGCTTCTTTTTTTTTTGGGTTCCATGGTTATGAAATCGGATAATAGTTTCACGTTATTAGGACAATTACAGTATAATGTTACTATTAATTAAACTAAACATTATAAACATTGAAAGGAACCATATCCTTAATATTCAGAAATTCTTTAAATGAGCCACTTCTTTAAATTCAAGGATTTTGTTTTCTAATCACACTGAAATATGAAATACTTCTAGTTACCAGATGAAGTTACATCCTTATGTCATTTACACTAGTATCCTATAGTCTCTGCAGTGTTGGGTTCCAATTCCATGCTAATTTATTTAGTTCTCGATCTTGAATATGCACCGAAAAGTATAATTAATTTGACCCGAAAAGAAGAGTGTCTTGGTAACCATGTAATGTTCCAGCCTTGTTACTCCGAATTTCTTATTAGTATCATATAGCCAGCAGGCAAGTTGGCTAAAGTCATCTAAGATATGCTTTAGGAGCTGCATAGGCAATATAAAGAGGATTAAAGTGGAGTATAATAAATTGTGTACTCCATTGAGTCTATGACTGTATAACTAACAGTCAATTAAACTTTTATGAAGATTTCTCTATGATCCCAAGTATTGTTCAGCTATGTAATAAATTAGCACTAATAATCTATTTATATTGAGCTTTAAGTTTGAATGAGATGCAAAATTTATAGAACACCAAAAACCTTTGGAGAAAGGTGGCATTTTTTTTTTATTGTTATTTAACCTGGTTGGCCCCTTTTCAAGATAGAGTTTATTGAATGAGATTAGTTCTCTGGGTATTGATACTTTAACATATTCATTGTGCTTTAATTACAGAGCAAAATACACTTGAAAACTCCGAAATGAATTCCTTATTTTTGGGAAGAATGTGCCATAGGGAGCTAAAGTGTTGTTTCAATCTTTATACTGTAAATAGTTTGTTCTTATCAATGGATAAACAGGTGCGTGTGGGAGTTGTCCTAGCTCAACAACAACAATGAAGATGGGAATTGAAAGAATACTGAAAGAGAAATTTGGCAATGCTGTCAAGGATATTCGCCAAGTATATGATGAGCAAATAACCGAGACGACTGTTGAGGTGAGTTCTCTACTAATGAAATCTTGTTTGACGGAAGGCAAGATGAATATCAAACGTCCCAAATTTCCTCATGGCAATATTGACAATTTGAGATATACTGCAGGCTGTGAATGGTCATCTTGACATATTGAGACCGGCAATTAAAAATTTTGGTGGGAGTGTGGAAGTTTTATCCATTGAAGGTGGGGATTGCCTTGTTAAGTATGAGGGACCTGAGTCCATCGGATCGGGTGTCAAAGCAGCAATCAAGGAGAAGTTCCCAGACGTTGTAAATGTTGTTTTCAGCAGCTAAGTATCATGGTCAATGTTTTTCTCATTTTTTCAAGAGAAGGGATCTCTTTATATGATACTTGAAAAAGCTATGACCCTGTTGTTTCACCAATATGCAGTCTGTACTCGATAGTATGTTCAAGTGTGTATATATTCATATAAAATCGCTATGCTATTGTTTTAATAATGAGGCTTTGTAATTCTTCATGTATTTATAAAAATAACATCGTCAATGTTAGTTTTGCTTTCCTTGGTTAGTACATTATTTGCTGATAGTTTGGTTGTCCTTGTTCTTGTAATACTCACCCCCATGATTTGATTTCTTTTTCTTCCCAATGGTGTTTCATGAGGGAGTCACTTCCCTCCTGGTTTAATTGAAATGATTAATGAAAATATAGATCATTTGGCACGTAATGTGGCTACATTTCACTGGTGCAGGCAAGACATGTTGGCGAACAGCTTATCCTTTCTTTAGCGAAAGATGAACTTAAATAGAGTACTATATTAGATTGAGACCAATAAACTTAGTTATCTCTACTCTATACAAATAAGAACATCAGAAACTCGTTTCAGTTCCTCAAATTTCCATTGAAATTAGGGCATCACATCTGATAACATTGATCTATGCAGACTTCTCATTCTTAGTTCTAGCAGTGATGATAGATTTCAGCCAACGCGATAATTGAATCAAGAATGGCGTGTAGACAAAATAGCAGGTAATCGTCCAAGTTACTAGCCCCTGCAATTGCAAAAACTTTCAGATTTCCAGTTATGGAAAAGAGTAATGCTATATCCTCTGAATTGGCATACAGACTCTCAGTATGATTGGGCTCTTGTATACGTGTGCAAGAGACCGCATATACCGAGTCAGAGGATGAATCAAGGAGAAGTTTGAAGATTGCTTTTTTACGTTATTGAAAAAAAAAAAAATCTTTTCCATTACTACTAACAGTTTACCTCCCCAAAGATCTCAAGGTTTGCTTGTGGATAATACCATAGATGAAAAAATCTGAAATGAATATCAGAATAGTTATTGAACAGATAAATTTATCTTTATTTCATTAAAAAAGAGGAATATAACTGTATAAATCTTACTTTAGGATAGGAATCTCAGCTAGTGGGCAACCGATTCCCACAATGCAAGCTAGAGCAAACCCCAGCAGTGTCCTGTCCAGCAATATCCATATAAGTTCAGCTGCAGCAAATAATACGTAGGCTTCGGTGTTGTCCGGTACTCCAGCTTTGTATAATTCAGCACTCAACTCAATGAATATCACCAATGCTCTGTTTTGAACATGAATATAATCAGTGCACACATATACACTGGATTGTTACTGTTCATCAACGGATTATATGTTTAACCGTCTACATTGTCAGTCTTTTGAATGATCTTGCAGTTTTCGTTAAGAGGATACTCACGCTAGCGAGGCTAAGGTTTTTTCCGGGCTTCCCTCTGGAGGAGCATTGGGAGAGAGCTTCTCGTCTAAAAAGAGTTGCAGCAACCCAACAGTGGAGTAGAACAATCCAAGCAAAGGAGGAACCTTTTCACAAACAGAAATTCAAGTGTGTTAGTCTAAACCATTTGTCATTCATTGATACATAAGATATACCCAAGTCTCACAAAAAGAATCTATCAATAAATAAATAAATGAAAATAAAAAAATTATTCCAGGAAAGAGTAATAAAAGCATTACAATATCATACCATCGCCACTGGATAAAACACTTGTGGGGCATGGGCTTATTTGGTAGAACTTAAAAAAGTCGAGGTTACAACTTGAATCCACCTCAACAAAAACTTCAACATCGATTCAACTTCGATTTAAACTATAAGATTCAACTTCGATTTAAACTATAAACTCGATTTTTTAAACATACAGTTGGCTTATTAACATGAATTCTTGTTGCGTTTGGATTCATAATATTGAAAAGTGGTACAGGTTAACTATCAAATACGCACATTTATGTCTAATATATATACTTCAAATTTATAAATTATACAATTAAGACTATTTTCGTGGGACGGATGGAGTATACGAAGAAAGACAACAGTTAGTAGCAAGAATTTTGTGTTACCCAGATATTTGAGTGAAGTGGACCGATATCTATCGCCCCACTCTGGTAAACCACAAGATCTACCCTGGAGTGTATCCCATCGAGAAAGGGACCTAACACCAAACCAGCGCCAAAGAGAGATAAAGAGACGGCCGGCCAAATGTTTCTCAGAGTAATAATAGAATTACTTGTGTCCTGCTCTCTGGGACAGCAATATGATTTATATTCAGGTGGTTTTGGATTTCGCCGGCGGATGGGCAGCGGAAGAAATCTAGAGGAGGCCAAAGCATGGAGCGCGTTCATTGTAATTGCAGAAATTTGAACATATCACCTGTTTCATTTGAACTGCACCAAGAAAAATTTAGACAGGAACCACAAAGTAAATTGGTGGCTGTTGTTATTTGAGGTGGGTTCCACTGTTGGGCAAGGGCCTCTCAATGTAAAATTCTTTTGTAGATGAACAGAATAACTAGTTAATAGTTACCCCTCCTACAAAATGATTTCATTTTCGGATTTTAAAAATTATTTTATATAATTTTAAAATTTAAAATTAATTTGATTCATCCTCGTAAGTTTGAAGTAATAAATATTTTAATAAATAAATTTTGTAAGTAAATTACAACATTTATAATTATATCAATTAAAATTAATTACAACATTTATAACTATATTAATTAAAATTAAATAAATTTATGCTGAGTATTAACTTTAAAATTTAAGATCTTAAGTATTAATTTTGAAAATCAAAATGGCATTCATTTTTCATTAGGGAGTATTTGCCAATAACACAAACCCAGTGGAAATGGATTTAGGAAAAAAAAAAAAAAACCTTTTTACATTCTAGCATTGACTAGGAGTTAATGGAATAAGTGAGATTCAGAATATTGACTGCAGAAGTAAAGATGGATTAGTACTCAAATTCTTGAATTTGAAGCTTCGAACACTGAAAGAAACCTGAGGCATGAGAAACCACAAAGTTGGATTAAGAAGATGTTCATTTTACAACTACAATTTGAATGTACATCAAAAAATCATACAATTACAATTCTGGTGCTTTTGCCTCGTGCCATTTCGGCAACTGATCAGATTTGGATGATACTGTACAACTAAATGATCCTAATAAGGGGCCCCACAACCCCTAAGACAAACAAAGGGGCACAGCCTGGCGCCTCCTGCTATCTAACGGAGCTCACAAAGAGGTTGATTTATATTTTGACACACCGTATCCTTTACACGTGGAACCCGTAAAAAGAGAATATTTCAGAGAAAACAATCGCTTCAAACTAAATCGTCAAGGAGAATGCAACTTCATACTGACAATTTATCCATCTGAAATTTTTAGCTTGCGGGGCCTTTTATTAGCTGGCGAAGATGGAGCGTCTGGCCTTCCAGGTATCTTGGGATCGAAAGTTGTTATTAAAAAGAAAAAGAGTACTATCATGAAGATGTTAACAAAAAGAGAATAATGATGGCTAGTAAGCGAAAGATATAATGGGTGAATACCTTGCGCTTCTGGTCCCTTTTACCAATCCGTTCTCCTGAAACCTCAGTTAAATAAATTATAATGCAATTGAAATGTAAATGAAGATTGGTTTCTCCAATAGTTGAAAGAGTAAAGGTTTCATTTATTTATTTATAATTTAGCTATATCAAAATAAAAAAGGAGAGAAGGATAACACCTAATGTCTTACTACCTCCAAAACCTGAAGAGTCTGGAACAAATGTCTGGTCCTGATCCACACTGCGCTGGAAACGCTGCAAACATATTGCATTACCCAGATATACATGTATAGAAGCATAGCTATTAAAAACGGACTGGATGTCAACCTAGTGTCAATAGTGTTCAGGGTTGAGCCACTGGCCCAATTGAGGAACCAGCAGGTCCAATCCGGTTCTGAGAATCATTCATACAAAGAGGCCATTTTCACAATTATAGACACGAATTCAATAAAACGGAACCTTTCTTCCCCTCTGTAACAAATACTAACCTTTGGTGTGCCTGGTGTCTCTGAATAAGAAACCTCACGATAAGATGAGCCTTCAGCCTCCTTGTACTGAAACTGATTGTTAATCACAGAGAGATAAACAGACAGCTTCAGAATATTTTATTTAGAATCTTACAAACAATTGACCCTGACCACGTCAATAATAAAATATACATATCAAGTCAGGTGTTAGAAATGGTAAAACTCAAGTTTGAATCTCAAAGAACACATACTGAAAACACATACAAACCTGTTTCTGAAGATTCAGAAGAGTCGATATCTCTTTTCTTAATTCAAGATGCTCTGCACAAACAGTTTTAGTTGGAACCTTCGGTTTCAAATTAACCTGTAAAACAACTAGCCAGAAGTGTTAACCACATTTATGTTTGTTTGTTTGTTTGTTTGTGATTTTTATTTATTTATTTATAATTTTTTTATAATAAAAATCATAATAAACTGTGCAGCAAGTGAATAAAATTATTTGGCAAATAAATGAGCATTGATTTAGAAATAGAAACTCTAGAACTCTACTAAATGTAAGTCCATAGAATGTTTAGTTTCTTACATATTTACAAAAGAAAGCTAATTAATTATTCAAAACATACCCCAAGATCTTGTAAAATTTGTTCAACACGTTTAGTTGTCCGAAATCCGGCTGATGAGCTTGCAGCTTGCACCATTTGCTCAAAGCCATAAGTCCTCAAGTAAACCCGCAGCTGAAAGCATTTCTTATTAGTAAGGGAAGTAAAGGAAAAAAAAATAAAAATTCACCATATTATTTCGTAAAAGTACTCCCGTCACCCGTATCATAAAAACCGTACCATTTTCTTCATCATATGCATAAAAAGGTACCCTTTCTCAGGACAATAAACAAAAATTAAAATTTTGTCTAAAGAATCACTAATGATTCTTATATATTTACACAAACAGAGACACACAAAGAGGCAAGAATATGGAAAAGATGAGAAAACCATAAAGAAGAAACTACCATGCGAAGAGAAGCTGCAGTAGAGGCAGTGTCAGCCACAGATACAGGAGGGGCGGCAACAGTAGGTGCAGATTGAGGGTTGGAAGGAGATGCAGTGTCTGCAACAACATCTCTCCCAGCACTTTCTAAACCACCAGTGTACGTGACTGGGAACTCAGAAGCTTGAGCAGCCTGAGGAAGAAATAAGAGGCATAACTAAAAAAACAAGATTATTGCTCAAATCAACCAGTAAATATCATGGGAGTTTCATGCATGAATTTGTCGATTCAAGTGTTTTAAGATTGCATACAAAGACAAAAAAAGTAGTACTCCGTAAAATGAATGGCAAGTCTGTAAAATTTAAGCACCGAGTTTAATTTTTCACATATCAACAGTATTAGTAACCCATTTCAATGAAAATTACTTCTAACTAGAACTTATGAGCTACGAATTCAGTGTCAGGGATTATAACGAAAGTGAAATGTAACGTAACAAACAAATGGGACCTTTTGCTGTAATAGTTAATCTCAGTAGTAATCAAAAAGAAAAGACAGAAAAGGAAAAAGGGAAATACTGGGTATCCCTTTCCAAATGGTACTTGCCTTTGCAGCAGCCATTCGTGACTCCATAATTTTCTTTGCTTCAGCAAGAACCTGCTAAACATGTCATTTATATGAACAACTTAAGAAGTCAACAACTCAACATATCATTTTGGAGGTCTCATGAAAAAAAAATTTAAGAAGGCTTCAAAGTAATCCTTAGCTATTGATGCTCAGTTTGGAACTCAGAAAACATGAGAGAAAATTAAGGAAAAGAAGAAAATGAAATCTCCTTTTTTTTTAAAGAAGATTTTTAAAACATCAATTAAATTACGTTTTAACATTGGTCTTGATATTATTCTTTTTTCGAAGTATATTTATTTGGATTTATACCAAGTCAAAAAAGTTATTTGTACATTAATTTTGACTTCCCTTTTTCTTTTTTTTTTGTCTGCATTTTCCAAGTTCCAAACAATGTCTAAAGATACAAATGAAAACTTCAGACCTCAGCATCTCTGCGCTCTTGGTGCTTTGTCTGTGAAAGGACCATGGACAATGCACGTTTACGCTCCGTCTCTTGAGAAATCTTGTATGGTTCCTACATAAGGAAAAAATTCAAATTTACAAGAAACACAGTCAAGCAATTTAATATATCAAAAATACAACTATAGAAACTATTACCCAAGGAAGGTGCCAATTAACATTACAAAATAAACTCCATCAGAAATGTAAATGCACAGAACCTTAACAAGAGGATGACCCGAAACATTAGCAGGAGAAGCAGCCCTCGCAATCATTATGGCTCGAGAAGCTACACAAGTAAAAGACCTTTTTCATTAGAGAAATTAGATTTCAGTTGAAGATAAATTTCAAGAATGTGAATCTCAAGTAGATTAAGACAATATATAAAAAATAAATATCATGACATAGAAGTAAAAATAATGAAACCCGTTTGATGAAGTACCATTATAGTAACGATTCTTCAGTTCCTCCACAGTTCGAGATGATGGTAACTTATTGGCTATCACAATGAACCGAAGATCAAAGCGCGCACACAAATCAAAAAGCTGATCAGTTTCTTCCTTGGTCCACATCTAACAAAGATAAGGTACAAACGGAAGGCATCTGGATCATTAGAAAATGCTAAACGAATACGAAATAACAAAGTTTAGCTACACAAAATTAATCTTGAAAAACATTTCAAATCCTAAAAAGAAATATAAAGTTACTTCAAGACCGAACAATCTGTAAGAAGATTTGACTTCTTTCTAGCTAGTCAAGAGACCAACAATGCACATGAACATTCTAAAATGAAGTATCAAAGGGTGCCTCTATCGATAAAGTAAAATAACATGTGATAACAAATCATGGACAATAATTGAACCACTCTCACAATTATAATATCTCAAGTACTCCCTGTCCTAAAAAGAAGCATTACTTCTTCGTCATTGACTTTTCTAATTCTGAATGTTAGTGGAAATAGGCACATTAGCTTCCATTATGTTTTTTTTTTTCCAATTTACAAAACAATGATAATCTTTTTCTTTTTTATTATTAAAATTTAAGAATTTCATATGTAAAAAATTATGTCAAACTGTGTCCTATGCAAACCTTAATATTAGGAAAGAACCCCCTTTCTTTTCAGGATGGAAGGAGTATTATCATATTGAAAGCGTATGATAGGATTTAAGACTAAGTTGCCGACCTCATCTTTCTTAACACACAATAAGAACAAAGAAAAAGAAAGAAATTGTTTTCAAACTCATTCTAACAGCACAAACATAACAACCTCACAAGACTAATTGCATCCCAACTACAATACTAAAGATAACAACAATAATCATTATTCAAGAAAAACTAAAACCATGCTTAAGTTGATGCTTACAGGGTCATTCAGAAACTTCTCGTATTCTTCGTCTGTGTATTTGATCACATCAACAGACTGCACCAAATAAAACAAGCACAAGCAATTTCCTGAAAAACATAATAACTTCACAAAAATGGAGGAACCAACAGGTAATTTACGAGTAACAACAAAAGACAAAAAACGATATCTTTCATTGGTTAAATCTCTACTGCATGTATAACGTACATGGAATTTCCCCTTTCAAAGGTCTCTAGTCACTACTTATCAAAAAATAATAATAATAAATAAATAAATAACGTAAATGGAGATGCAAACATCATTTACCTTGTTATACTTGGCAAAAGAATAGTCACCGGTTGGAGGAACACCATTTACAACTCTAACCTGTAACCCACAAAAGCAACAAAAAATTTCGTTAGCAACCTCAATCAACAAGTCCTGGACATGTGTGTAAAGGAGTATAATCTTACCCAGTGGTAAAGTTGCATGTTATCTTTCCGAGCAGAATTTGTAAAAGGAAGCCACTGCCACGTGATCTGTAGGAGAAAACAACTTTGTTCATCTTGTAAGTGAAAAGATGAATTAGACCAAGTCTCACTCCCCACCCACCCAAAGTTAGTTCAATCAATTGCTTAAAAGACAGGAGTATAGACAAAACAAGAACACGATTCAGTGAGAGTAGCGAATATATAACAGGACAACCAAGGAAAAGTAGTTAGTGTATCCCATTAATGCAAACTTTTGTGAATCATTACAGTTAGTTGTTCAGAATGGGAAGAATAAATAAAATAGATTAAAAAGTTGAAAACCTTTTATCTAATTTTTTATTTTTTTGAAACTCGAACACACATGCAGCCAAATAATATGCAATACTCCCTCCATTCTTTATTGAGCCCTTTTTTAGAGATTTTTTTTTCCTTATTAAGCGTCCTTTTAGAGATTTTTTTTGGTTTCTATTTAAGCATTGTTTGCATATTCCAAGAGAGAAATTAATGCATGGTTTCCCATAATTTGTTTCTCTTTCTTTCTCCCAAAAATTTGCTCCAATAGAAATATTTTCTCTTTCCTCGCTCTTTGCTTTTGCAAGGGCATTTTTAATATTTCATACACATACTCAATAAACTGGAGTAAAAATGCATTCCTTAATACGTGCACACTTCTAAAGCGACACCGAATAAGGAATGGAAGCAGTACTTCAATAGGCCCTAATTTGATTCAGAAATTTCAACAATATGAACCTCAATAAAAAAAAATCCTTTGGAAAAGGGCAGATACCAGCTTAAAATGAAATTGTATTATGCTTACCATTAATACGTACACATAAAAAAAAGGTGGGGGAGCCGAAGAACACCTTAACCCTAATTTCTACCCAAAATCCTAATTTAGGGGGAAAAAAAGGAACCCTAATTTCCACCCAAAACCCTTCATGCACAATTTATAGCTCACATTTATCCTATAAAGCAACCAACTTTGCAAATAATTAAAATAATGCATAGTAATTACAATAACAGACCTTCTCATTCTCCGATTGGGTGCGTCGCTTCAATTGATTAACATCAATCGACGGCATAAGAGGTCCCAAACCACCTGTGAGCGCATATACCTATAAATTTAACAGCACAATTAAACAAAAAATTTAATAATTTCTACCGTTTATGTGAGAGCACTCAATAAAGTGATTTGACGGAAATACCTCACGAGAAATGCCATCGGGCTTTCTCTGAGAATCTTTTGGAGGTCTGGACTTCTTTTCTTGTGGTAAAGACGACAATGGTGCTTTGGGAAGTCCCAAAATGTCCCTCGCATCCATCTGCGTACCAAAATCAGGGTTTAATTTCTTGGCTTACCAGGTTTTTGTTTTTCGGGCGCGAAAGCTTTTCGACCGGATCGAAGAACGGGAAGTCGAGATTCGTGTACCTGCGGGTGAGCTTACGGTTTGATTTCGATGAAAAGTAAAAATAGATCGACGGTTGATTGATTGTCGTTGACGTGGCAAACTAGTACACCGAAGTACGGCTGTGGTTCCTTGCATATCATTCACATATTGTAATATTAAAATTAAAATATACGTTATAAATTTAAAATTATAAAATAAAATAAAACGAGTTCACATTGTTTAATTATTAAAACTCACTTAGATTGAACGTTCAATAGAAAAATAAATTTAATACATTTATGAATTTGCGTAACAGAATTTGAACGTAAATATAATTTGCACCTTAAATTTTTTAAATAAATAAAAAAAAGCTCTAAACTTGTATTTGGATAATTGCATGCACCGGCCATATATTTTCTGGCCATATCTGCATGCATATGGCCGAATTGCAAGGGTGAAATTAAAATTTCACATATTTACTGTCCAGTCTTCTCTTTATTCCTCTTATCTCATGTCTCTTCGGCCATGATTTTGGACGATTTGATTACTCTTGAACGTCATTCAATTTGTTACAACTGCGACTATACACAAATGAGAACGATCAAATGATCAATTAATCAAAGACCTAAATTCAAAAGAAATAGTTGATGACAAGATGATGAGAGTTATGAAATTAGCTGGTCTGCAATCTCCATTTGATGGACATGGTGGATTCGACCGAATCCGATCAAATTATGTGTTATGATTTGTCATACTTAAATATATGTTATTTATTTAATAGAGGCTTAATTATATATTAAATATGTAAATACTATTAATGCATATTTAATGTATACATTTAATATTATGAACTTATAATTAAATGATTTATATAACTCAAGTCCAATATTTTGATAGAAAGTTAAGGCATTGATCTATTAGGGTTGGTACCATTGTTCTCTCTAGATATAAAGATGTATGAGGGCGGCTAAAAATCTCTCTTATGCTTTTTGTCAAAAAATAAAAAATAACACAATACAATTCTTACTAATAGAAAAGAGCAGTGAAGATCACACCCTTCTACATACACTTCATAAGTTCTCTTCACAAATTTAATAGTTTCTCCTAGTTCAGGTATGTTCTTATGTTTATGTGTATCGATAAAATTCTACATTTGATTATGAGATCAAATCTCTAATTGAAGTATGATCTAACATGTGGTATCAAGATATTTTTTCAAATCAGGCATAATATTCTAAAAATGTTTAGTTAATTATAAGAAGATTGTAACACAAGTAAACTATATTTTTCAAGAAATTCTATAAAATAATTAATAATAATATTTTCTTAGATTTCAACATAACTTATGATAAAATTATATATTTTGCATATGACAAGTTTAATACAAAACACAAATAACGGTATAACAATTTTAAGAATTACATTATCTTTAAATATATATTATTTTAATAAAATATTTAAAAGAGATTTAGGGAAATTATCGTTGCTTTGGACCTCCAAAATTGCTGAATATCAACCTGACAACATCATTTTCCAAATGTATAATAAATCTCCGCTCCATGTATAGACGGTAGTTCAAAAGGGAATAACTTTGTCAATCATATGATTCAAGAATTGCTTCTATAAATTTTAGTGTGATTAATATTAAATAAATGTTATTATATAATATTATAAATGGCACGGCTAAAGAACCCACTTCTCTCAATTATTTGGTACAAATTATTTAAATTGATTATAATATAATTTTAAAATTAATTATTTTAAAATTAATTTTTTTTGTTAATTTAAAAAAAAGTTATTGATTAAGAATTACAATATTATCAATTTATTTTAAAAAATTAATTAATTAATATTTTTTTAACTCATAATATATTTTAATAAATAAATAAAATATATACTATTTTAAAATAAATAGTAACAAACAAAAACTGCAATCGGGAATGGAGTTTTGGACTTATATTGCTAGCTCACCGCGTCGGTAAAATCGTAAATAAAAGGAAACAAAGCAAAGTTGCACAGGTAATTTATAGATAAACTTTAAACTTGGAAAAGGGCAATACTTGTGGATGTATATTCCTTCAATTCTAAAAAGGAATAAGAGTAAAAATAAATCAAATCAAATTAAGTATAATTTATTCAAATTTTATTTATATAATTTATTGAATTTGAAATAAAATTTATATATGACTCATTTAACTATCGAATCGAGCACTCATACGAATCGAGTTCGAGTAATTTAAAATTTTTGAGCGAGTTACATTAAATATTAATATAAAAAATAATTTAATAAAATCCAAATAAATTAATCAAACTTTAATGTATGTTTGTATTTTACTCTTTAATATTTTGAATCAAACTCGAATCAATTTTTTTCCTAAGTGATCACGAATTAAGTCCGAACCATTTAGTTCTACTTTCAATCTTAAAAACGAATGAAGTTAAATATTTTTTCGTTGTTTTAAAATAAATGATTTAAATATATATTTTTTGATAAAGATATGTAATGCATGTTTAAATAAAATTTTTTTTATTGAAAATTACTCGCTGTTTTATGAATTTAATTTTTTTTTCTTCAATTTTTTTTTTAATTATAAAATTTTAATATATTATTCGGTGGATAACATAACTAGGAGAAGGCCACGTGACTTGGCTTATGACTAAAATGGTACAATTGTCCAGCCTATACTAGTCTAGTATAGTAGTATTTGACTTTATCAAACTATGCACGTGGGAGTATAAGAATGGAGGAATGGAATTTGTGTGGCCTATAACCTTCTAATTGGACATATCAATTATTTTTCTGATTTTGTGATATTTATTTTTTAAAGATCAAACAAAGTTAGAATTATTAGATTTTTACTTTGTTAAATTTGTGACGTCTAGTTTTCTGAAACAAAAAGCGCATTGATATATTTTTAACAAAAGATAGACCGGTAGACAGTAAAATATTTTCATTCTATTAAAATTCAATTTAAAATATATCTTAATTTTAAAATAAAATTAATTAACTCTATCATGTATGAATTAATATTCTAAAATAACTAATTTAATTAAATATTTTCAAATGAGAGGTGTTACACAAATGGTACAATGAGAAACTTAAGTATTCGTTTTCGAGCATAAGAACCATTTTTTACTTTTCGATTTTCAAAATTAAAAATATATACTTTTTATTTTAAATTATAAAATTATATGAGAACTAACATGTTATTATTATATTTTGAATAGATCGAATATCAGAGTCTTAGTTATTTTAAAGTGCGAGGGAGTATTCTTTATTAAGACTGCAAGGCATATATCACAATTATCTATTAGGATAAATACTTATAATGAAACCACTGTCATTTATCTGTTTCTTTTTTTTTCCCCTCTCTTGTAAGATAACACCCTTTTTACATTTTTTTTTTTTTTTTTTTTTTTTAATGGTGTATGGTGCCAAATACATCGAATATTTATAATACATTTTGCAGGGTTGATAAGCTTCTTTCTTTCCCCCTTAAACTATGATTTTTCTTCCTCATGTTAACATGGCTTGATGTCATTGGTCGGCAACACTAATTAAAAACTCTTCGATCCAAACCACAAACCTTGTTTTTTCCTTTTTTGTTCTTCTTTTTTCTTTTCCTTCTAAAGTTGTTAAAGCGTCTCTCTCTCTCTCCCTTCTTTCCTCCCTCCCTCTGTCTATTTAACTAGGCATCTTTGACCATAATTAATCCGCTTAAACTAGGGATTGTGGTACCTTGTTCAAACATGCAACGTACCAAAATAACTAGAGCACCGGGGATTCCAACCATTGATCTTTCTCAGGACAGGTCTTTAGTCTCCGAATTGGTTGTCAGAGCTTGTGAAGAATATGGTTTCTTCAAGCTCATAAATCATGGAGTCCCTAACCATGTTCTTTCAAGAATTGAAAAGGAAAGTCTTGATTTCTTTTCCAAACCGGCATCCAAAAAACTACAAGCTGGGCCACCAACTCCGTTTGGTTATGGCTGCAAAACTATAGGCTTCCACGGTGATATGGGTGAACTTGAATATCTCCTCCTTGAAGCTAATCCTCTCTCGGTTTCCGAAAGATCGAAAACTATCTCCACTAACCCAACCAAATTCAGGTAAATCACAATTATTATGATTTTGCTACAATGTGCTTAAACAATGAAAAGGTTTTCAGAAAATTGTTGGAATAAGGCAGGCATTTGTATTTTATAATATTGTTTAGCTAGTTTGTTTTTGAATTTTTGATCATGTCAACTCTCTTTTCATGGATATGATTCAGTCAACTATTTTCAAAGATAATCCAGCATTAGTGGTGTGTTCAGTCAACTATTTTCAAAGATAATCCAGCATTAGTGATGTGTTGTTCACGTTTACAGTTGGCCTATATAATGTTGACAAATATACTTCTAGCGGATGAACCGGTGGAAGGTTGCTTTAGCTAGTCTTATAGACAGTGACAGTAGATTTTCCTAGGGACTAAAATTTCAGAGCTAGTTACTTGTACCATTTTCCAACGAAATTAAGTACATATATAATTTTAAAATTTATGCTTAGCAATAAAATTATCTATCTATAATTTCAATATTCTTGTAAAATAGGGTAACCTTATCAAATAGCCATATGCACCAAAAAAAAAAATGATATGTTAACAATTTAATATAATATAATTCTATATATTTGTTGGTAAGACCTGGTGATTCCCCACCAAAATTTGCCTCTTTCCTTCTCAAGCTTAGAGAACAATGTGATAGGAACAATGTCATCTTTACTCTTCGAATAATGTTTAAAATCTCAAATGTATCTCAAAAAGTATAATTGTACAATTCTGTATATCATTAAAAGTCTACAAATTAAGAAAGTCCCCAGATGAGAAAGAGAAAAATATAATCCACTCAAAACTTGAATAGCCCCATATAAATGAATTTTTATAAATGTAAACCACAAGATTCATGGATATACATATTGTGACAATCTTTTCAGAACAATTTTATTTTGGACTTGTGACTTTGTTTTTTAAGCAGAGGGAGTGCAATCTTATAATATATTTTGGTACACATTTGTAACTCTAGATTCGGAAATCCTACTGTTATTCTTTCTTTTCTTTCTTCTCTATTTCGAGTTTACTTTTGATTCTAAAGTTTCGGCTGCCATGTACTGGAAATAGTGGCAAATAATATTTCTAAGCAAAATGCCAAACTAATCAATAAAAAAGTTGAGTGTAATCACTCAAAGTTAAATAGTACGTAATTAAGAACCCACATGTGTCCATTTGCCAAATTGAGGGAACACATATTGTACTCAATTACTTAAAATGAGTGAAATGTTTCTGATAATCATACTTCAATTATCTTATCTTTTGCATTTTTTTTTCTCGTGGCATGCATAATGCAGTTGTGCTGTGAATGATTATGTGCGAGCTGTAAGGGACCTCACTTGTGAGATTCTTGATCTTGTGGCTGAAGGCTTGTGGCTTTCGGAAAAATCCGTTTTAAGTAGGCTCATAATAGACACTAATAGTGATTCTTGCTTTCGGGTGAATCATTATCCTGCCTTGGATAAGAACGAAAAAGTCCGGAATCCAGCAACACGTTACACTAGTGCAAACAGTTCTCGTGTCGGATTTGGAGAGCATTCTGACCCTCTGATCTTGACCATCTTGCGATCCAACGATGTGGGTGGCCTTCAAATTTGTACTTCAGATGGACTTTGGATTCCTGTCCCTCCTAATCCCTCCGAGTTTTGTGTATTTGTTGGCGATGCCTTACAGGTATGTGTATATCATATGTGAGATGATGTCACATAACGATGAGTCTTTGAGTAGTTATTCTATTGATTTTATTTTTTTTTAACTAATTAACACACATCGTTTTAAAAATCTTTTGTGTCATATATCTATAAAATGAAGGTTTTGACAAATGAAAGGTTTGTAAGCGTGAGACATAGAGTGCTGGCAAACTCAACCAAGCCAAGAATGTCAATGATGTACTTTGGGGCTCCATCAGTCGATGCATGGCTCGCTCCTTTGCCACAAATGGTCTCACCCCTTAGTCCCAGTCTCTACAAGCCATTTACCTGGGGTGAATACAAGAAGGCTGCTTATTCTTTACGTCTGGGAGATCGACGTCTTGATCTTTTCAAGCATGACAATCACGTTGATAAAAGTGGGATAATGTTAACTTAGACTTTAAAAAATGTTGCTTCGAACCAAGTTATATCACATGAAATGTGTGGATCGGTTATTATTGCCCCGGCAGTAGGATCCAGAAAGATGACCCGATGAGGTAATGAAAGAGTTTGTGTGTGTGTGTATATATATATATATATATATATATATATGTTGCATAGAGTTGAGGGTGGTGATTTTGTAATTCATTCAGTGGGTAAATTTTTGTAGGATGTAGAGTGAGTTTGAATAATGACTTGATTAAGGTTTCCAATTGCAGTCTTGATTTGAAAGCTAATCAACCGTTGTAAATGATCTATGCATAATTTCCCGGAGAATTGGTTGCTTTTCAATTGAACATGGAGTGCACGCAACACTATAAGGTCGAGTTTTATTCGTCAAATTTAGAAGGGTAAAGCTAATATTACACTCACCAAACAAAGAATTAGACAAAACGTATACCTACTGTTGTTACCACTTTTGACATTTGACCAAGTCCAAACCTCGTTTCCAGCTGGGTACACGTCGGCGGGAGCAAGTTCACCTAAAATACGGGCAACACGAGAGGTTTGTTCCCCCGTTCCCCTCTTTGATGCTTAAGTTAGCGAAGATTAAGGTGATAATCTGAATATTAAGTGGGAGATAGAAGGGATTACCGGAATATTTGAGTGTGGTTTTGAAAAATATTTTGCCCCGATGAGTTTGCTGGTATTTTTCCAGAGTATTGGCTCGTTTGTGTTTAGAGCAGGGGGCCCCCATTTGTGCAAAGGAGGTGGTATTTTTAGAGCTTGCCTTGGCCCGCAGCCTGATAAAGTAGGCATTGTGCGCCTGCTGTGAGTTGACAGCAGGTATGACGCGCCTCATTTGAGTTGACATGACTGCATGGTTAGGTGGCTGATTGGACACCGCCTAAGAACTTGTTTTATGACCTTCGGGCTGCTAGCCCCGGACTAGGCAGGGTCGGGCCCGGTCGATGGGGAGGTGTGGATCCGCTACCTAGGGAGGCCTGGGCCGAAGAAGCATAGTTTGGGAGTTCCTAACAGCGATGATCCAGGCAGATTGATGCGGGTGTGAGACCCCTTGGAGGCCGATTAGCCAAGCTTGTGCTTTATGGATGCCGAATGTCAGAGCTGATCCTTCTTTGGGCTAGGCGGGTCGCCGAGCCTTGAGGATGGCCCACCGGATGATCTGTCATGTGAGTGTTGAGCTGCTATGTGGGATGCCACATTGCCCTAATTAGGGCCAAGGTGGAAACCCTAACCCTAATTTGGGACAATCTCCATCAATACCCCCTAGTCCAGCGGGATACTTTAGTGTGCCGGTGGGCTCTGAGTCCAATCGGACCTCGAGTATCTGGGGTGGAGATTTCACGTTTACACAGGGTCGGGACCCAGGCTGCTCGGGGGAGCCTTGTTTTTGAATTTCTATCAGCGTACGCATTTTCAGAGCATTTAATGAGACGCCGCTTCGCACGTCTTCTGATGCCATTAATTGTTACGTGGTAATTGCTATTTTTTGGAAGGCGTGGAACATGACTGTCACTTAATAGCTGTTGGATTTTTGAGGAGGAACCCCAACCGTCGGGTTGGGGTGTCTATAAAAGGGGGTGGAGTGCCCCCATTTCTCAGTTTGCCTTCACTGAAATCTGGATTGCCTTTTGCCGGAGAAGTACTGTGTCGTCGGGAAACCTTGAAACTTCTAAGTTTTTACCAAGTAAGCCATCCTTTGACTCTTTTTTTTTCCAGTTTTAGCTACCTTTAGACCCTATTAGATGGCCCAAGATAGGAGTTTTGAGGTAGTTAATGTAGTTGAGGAAGATGAGGCGGTGGTTATAGAGTCCGTTGCCGTGGACGTGGGTGGCTCTCGTGCACAGGAAGCGGCAGGGTGGTGGTTCCGCCGAGGGACTTGCCCGAAGACGAGGTGACCCTGACTGAGGTCTGCGGTGGGGAAGCCAAGTCGGAGAGCGGCTCTGGAGATGAAGTTGAAAATCTTGGAGGGGAGGCAGAGTACGAAGATTGGGTCCGTCGTCCGGACTGTAATATGCATAGTTCGTTGACCCGTCGCCGATTGGAGGCGATTGTTGAGGAGTACCAGATCCCGTAGGAGTATGGGGTCCCACTCCCGAAGGGGGGAGTACATCCATAGTAGGCCGGAGGGGATCTGGGTAGGGGTTAGCGAACACCATCTGAAGGGGGGACTTAGGTTCCCTATCCACGCCTTTATCCATGATCTCCTCACCTTGTTGGGGGTGGTTTCTTAGACCAGTGCCGCCGCACGGGCATGGAGGTCCGAACGAATTATTTCTGGCACACTTTCTCGGTAGCCCGGTCGGAGGCCTCCTTCTAGTCGATTAACAAGAAACCTACGAGGCCGAAGTAGATCACCCCGGCGTCGAAGCACAAGAAATGGAAGTCGAAGTGGTTCTTCATTGCGGGGGCCGATCGGATGGGTCTGCCTGAGTGAGGAAGGCCGTGCAAGGCGGTATACCACTCGCCGGTGCAATTAGCCGGGAAGGCACTAGAAGGATACAATTTATTCGCCGACATGGGCAAGGCGGAGAGTCCCTGGTCGTACTTCGTGACCAGGGATAACACTTGGCTGTGAGAGCACGGATGTAGGTTTAGGGACCTTTTTTTGCTTTAGTATTATTTTTCTGCCCGACCCAGTTGTCTGACATTCTCTTTGTATTTTGCAAGTGTCGACGAGATGTTTGCTCGAGCCAAACAGATGGCCCAGGAGAAATCTAAGGCGGCGACTTCGGGGCAAGCCTCGGGGGAGGCCGCTCAGGCTTCCCTGAAAAGGCCGAGCTCTGCTAGAGTGCTAATCGGGCCATGACTGGTCCCCAAAGCTCCTGCTGGTGGTCCTATTCGAGCGGAGGGGCCAGTTGACAAAGGGAAGTCGGTGGCGGTTGACTAGAGGGAGGTGACCGACAGTAGGAAGCCTGTGGCCGCTTCTGCGAAGGGGCCCACCGAGAAGAGGCCCGCAGAGTCAGGCCGACTCTCAGAAGAAGCTAAAGTCTGCTGACGGGGCCGACCTGGTGAATGTCTGGTCAGTTCTTGCTGGGAGCTCGGTGCTAGACAACAACCGAAGGAAGGTGGCGATAAGAGCCCTGCTGAGGAATCTTCCTTTGGATGGGGACCGGAAGGAGATCAACTCGACTACCTACCCCGAGTGCGTCATAAATGACGCCTTCCGGATGGTCCAGGTATGCCTTCGTTGTTCTTATGTTTCCAACAATTGTATTTATGTTGTGTTTTGGTGATGTCATCTGGTTTGTTGTTGCAGGCGATGAGCTGGATGATGGGCGCTGTGAAGGGGGCCAGCACTGAGGTGGAGGCCACTTGCAGGGCCTCTCAGGAGGCTGCCAACCTGAAGCAGCAGCTGAAGGAGGCCGAGGAGAGCGCTGTCATGGCCACTGCAAAGGCCATCGGGAGGGAGAAGCAGCTCTTTCTAAAGTTGGAGGTGACCGAGGTGAGGGCTATGGGGGCAGAGGCTGCCAAGGCAAGGGTCGTGCAGGCAGAGGCTGCTTTGGTGTCTCTTAACAAGGAGCTTGAAGCCTAGCGGGATGCCTGGAAGCTCAAGGAGGCCGATTATAGAGACAAGCTGGAGTCGGCCTCCGAGAGGGTGACTGAGGAGTTTAAAGGCTCGACTGAATGTCATGCGATGATCCTCGAGGCCTCTGCCGACCAGTTTTTGAAGGGCTTTGAAAGAGAGGTCCGTCGGGGCTCTAAAAGGGCATGGACATGAAGATGGTCATGAACGTTTTGGAGGATCTGGAGGCCATTAATTCGGAGCTTGAGGATGAGTCGGAAGAGCAGCCTATGGGGGGAGCCGCGGAGAGCCCGCCGGGCCGCCTCTGGAGGAGGGGGAGCTATCTGGTCAGCCTTCTGGGCCATAGAGAATTAAGATAGGACTGTAGGCCTTGTAAATAGTTGCTATTTTTTCGAATTTCAATGAAATGTAAATTTAATTTTCATTGTAATTCTTTCAAATTGTTTAATGAAATTTAAATTTGAATTCCATCGTGCTTATTTTTTTTTTTTGTTCGGATGAATAATGAATGCTTATTTTAAGTGTTGAGCCTGGCCTTTACATAAGACAACTCATTCAAGCTGAAATCGGCCGGTCATTTATGGTTTTGATAAAATTTACGATGGTAAACAGCGTGGGACTTGTTTGAAAATTAAAATCTGATAAAGTTCGCTAAGTGTGACAGCTCACAATTTTGAAAAATAACTAAGTGTTACCGGGGTGAACGAGCAAGCTTGTCTTTTTAAAATACCAGTCGGACAACTAGGTCCTGATTTTGAATTAAATTAGGCTATTTAATTAAGTCGAGTGACCTGTACGGCTATCCGTAGTCGGGGGGGGGGGGGGGGGGGGGGGGGGGGGGGGGGGGGGGGGGGGGGGGGGGGGG
>JAUMHB010057525.1:0-15237 GCA_032359685.1 Pittosporum tobira
CCCCACTAGTATAACATCTTCTAATCTTTTCTACTAATAATTCTTCAAGCACTTCATAAGTATCTTATATAGTAAATCTAATAATTCTTCCACTGACTCCTGAATTCATTTCTTATCTGATAGCTATGCTATCACACAGTTACCCTCATATATCTAGCTATACTACATTTTAGTATATTTGATAATTGTTTTCAATACTGTTATAAACATCAACATCAAGTATATATATATATATATATATATTTATTTACTATTACTTATATTACTGTTGTAATCTTTTCCGGAGTAATATAAAGTTACAGGCCAACAATTATTGATTATTTGAGCTTTACGGTGGCTCAAAAGTCATCCAACAAATATTAGTAGGGTTCACATGTATTCCGTTGTGGGGTCCACTAATACTTTGTCGTTATGCGGCGCACGGTACAGAAACGAATATTCTCTGGCGGCAACTTAAATATTCTTTTTGTCGAAAACTAAAATTTGCATTTAGCACCTTATAGTTTATTTTATCTCAAAAATATCATATTGTTAAAAATAAATAAATTTTATAATATGTTAAAAATATTGGGTTCTTACACTATAGTATATTATACATTATATATTATAGTAAGCAAAACATAAATTATTGTATACATGTTAAATTATTTCATTTATTCATGACTTGTAATTTAATTTTTCTTATCATAGAATTATTATGGCAAATCTCACAAAACTTGAATTTGTGGCATTGGACATAACTGAAAACAACTACTTATCTTGGATTTTGGATACTGAGATACATTTGGATGCTAATGGTCTTGGCGATACAATTAAAGAAGGAAACACTGCATCTGTTCAAAATAAGGTCAAAGCAATGATTTTTCTTCGTCATCACCTCCACGAGGATTTAAAAACTAAGTATCTTACTATCAAAGAACCACTTATTCTTTGGAATAGCCTAAAGGAAAGGTTTGACCACCAGAAAACTGTGATACTTCCTAAATCTCGTTATGAGTGGATGCACCTGAGATTACAAGATTTCAAAATTGTAAGAGAGTACAACTCAGCTGTGTTCAGAATTACTTCAGTATTAAAATTGTATTGAGAAAATATTACTAAAGCAGATATGTTAGTAAAAAACGTTCTCCACATTCCATCCTTCGAATTTGCTCCTGTCACAGCAATATCGTGAAAAGGTTTTCAAAAGTATTATGAACTAATCTCTTATTTACTCGTAGCTGAACAAAATAACAAACTTTTGCTGAAAAATCCTGAAGTTCGTCCAACTAATTTTACTCCATTCCTTGAAGCGAATGTGACAATATATAATCGAGACCATGCCAGCAATCATAGTCGTGGCCAAGGTCGCGGACTTGGACATGGACAAGGTCGTGGCCATGGATATGAGCGAGAAAATTATCGTAATGGTCATTTCAAAAATCCACATGTCAACCTAAAATTGACATCCAATGCTGAAACCAAGGGCAATGATAAGAGTGGAAGTGAACTAAAAAGTACTATATACTACCGTTGTGGAGGCAAAAATTATTGGTCGCGTACCTGTCGTACGCCCAAACATCTTGTTGAATTGTATCAAGAATCATTGAATTGCAAAGGAAAAAAAGTAGAGACAAATTTTGTTAGCAATGATGGCGACGGAAACTATACCTATGTTGATGCTACAGATGTTGTTGATTACTTAATCCCTCCTGCAGAGAATAATGCACTTGTTCATGCTACAACTCATTTAAATATTGCTGATTTTTTCATTTCTCTTGAAGAGAATAATTAGTTGGTTATAAGAATAAAAGAATAATTGATCATGTGATCAATTACTTGTCGTTGCTTAAGTATGTTTTTATGCATGCCATTTTGTCTATTTTATTATGGATTTTAACTTTGTAATAGTATAAAGTTTATAATATGTTTTATAAATATCTTGTTAAAATTTTGTCTTATTTAGTATTTATGTTTAGAGATTTTGGACGTTCACATGACTAAAAAAGCTATTATTGGCGAAGACATATGTCTTGCGGATAGTGCAACTACGCACACAATTTTGAAAAATAAGAAATATTTTTCTTACTTGATAAATTAAGAAACTAATGTCAATACTATATTTGGTAGTACAAAACTAATTGAAAGTTCCGAACAAGTTTATATTTTATTATCGGGAAAGACAAAATTTGAAATTAATGATGCATTATACTGTCCCGGATCTCAAAGAAACTTACTAAGTTTCAAAGATATTCGCCGAAATGAATATCATAGTGAAACGATAAGTGAAGACAGTAATAAATACCTTCGCATAATAAGTATGATTTCGGATAATAAATGTGTATTAGAAAGATTACCCGCATTTTTTTTTTTGGAAGCCTAATTTTAAGTTGATTAAGAAGTGGATTGAAGATTTGATAGTACGAGAATATTTAGAGAGAGATAGGGAGAATCCACAAATGTTCAATTACTTGGCTTGATAAATTTGTGTTTGTGAGATTTATGATGAAGTGGATCCCAAAAGTCTACTTACTTCATATATATATATATATATATATATATAGAGAGAGAGAGAGAGAGAGAGAGAGGATACAGTTTTTCATATTTTAATAATAAATATTGGTAGAAAGCATGGATGTTAAATGGTATTATCCTTTTTATTATGTCTAATCTGTAAGCACTTAAAAACAAAAAACAAAAAAAAAAGGTTGAAAGTAGTTGATTTTTTTTCATAATTCTTCCCGTCAATTTGATTATAACAGTCGATATGGTATCAATTTACAATTTACTAGTCCAAACCTCTCTCTATGTCCATCCAGGGTAATAACCAAAATAAATAACTTTTCCACACTCAAAATATGAGTGAAATTGACTTTGTAATTTTACTACTTAAGTAATTAGTTGTTTGATGGAGTATTATTTTACTAATCTTAACACTAATAAAAATAAAAATTATTGTTATCGAATTTAGAAGTTCAATTCATGAAATTTTAAATTTTAAAATTGAGTTAATCAAATAATGATCGAAAATAATAGATCAAAATGAACTTTCAATTCGTGAAATTTTAAATTTTAAAATTGATATAATCAAATGATCGAAAACAATAGATCAAAATGAACTTACATTAATTTAACTATCAAAATGTAAAAAATTGTAAACTTTGAACATTAAATAACATATAATATTAAACATTAAATGAGCTTGCATCTGTTTAACTATCAAAATGTTACAAATTGTATACTTTTAAAACAAAAGTTCACGGTACAATCTCTTTTCTTTCGTTACTCTTAAACTATTTACAAACCCTTAGGTTAGGCGGTCGTTCAATAGTCGACACCGATGAAAACTTAAAACGTTAATATTGTACTTAATTTCTATTTCTTAAAAAAAATATATATTAAAATTAAATAATTATTGAAATAAAATGTGTTACTAATTCTAAAATATTGATTAAAAATAAAGAGAATGAAAAAATAAAAAGTAAAATGCTTATTCCTCTTTAAAAAATATCTATTTTATTCTTTTTTTTTTAATTTTTTTAACTTAAATTATGTGATTAACTAACAATTTCATTCTAATCAACACTCATTTTCAATGTAAAATTTTATTCTATTCATTTTAAACAATGAATAAAAACCAATCACAATATAAGAATAGATATAGATCAAAAGTTTAGATCCACAGAAACAAAAGTCAGTGTGTTATACGAAAGGACTGGAGGAAGGTAAACCAAAGTTATCTTGCTCTAAAAGTGCCGCACGAATTTGTAAGATGGGATGCTCCACGAGAGAAACATAAAATTAAAAAGGGGTTATGAATTTTCGCCAAATCCAGTGTTATACTGCTCTAACCCCATTTGTCCCAGTAATGCACCTGTAAGAAAAAAGAAAAAATATTTGAATTTAGAAAATTATTATCTACTTTAGAAAGTAGACACTACAAAATATAAAATTATTATCGACTTTAGAAAACATTTGTCCAAGTGGTTCAAAATATAAAATTATTATCGACTTTAGAAAGTAGACACTACAATTACTTGAATTTATTTTATTATAGACAATATAATTGTGAAAATCTTAAACTATTTTACTATTAGTTTCAAAAACAATTTTTTCAAAACTCAAAAGATTCACTTTAATTTGAATTTAAAAATGTTCAAAATCAACTTTCAAAAATCAATAATGCTCTTATATTTTGAATCGGAGATGGTAAAACTGAAAAATCAAGAACCAAGCAATCACATGCACCCACGGTTGGATAAATAACACAATTAAGAAAGAGCGCTGATACACACAATATAGTGATAATTGAACACTCAAAATATGCAAAAGAAAATATATAGACTACTTCGAAGCTACTTAACAAAGGAATTATAGATATTGTTAAATCACCTCTAGTACAGATGAAATGCTAACTCAACAACTTGACCTCTACAATAATAGCAACTGCAACCAAAACCAATAAACCGTTACTGACAAGTATTATAAAATTAAGGACCCAACATAAATCTGAACAGTATCGAACTTTGTGTACCTTCTAAAATATAACTCGAGGAACCAATCAATAATAAAGAACAATATGCACAGTACTTTTCTTGCAATAAATAATTTAGTTACCAAATTCTCCCTCCTTGTCTATCGAGTTTGAAGATCGAAAAAATTTCAAAAGCAGAAAACTGCACAACAAAACAGCCACATAATTAATTGAGGAACACTGAAAACTGGTAAAAAAAAAAAAGTCGAGTTTTGAGAAACATAAATGAAATCAATATACCTTACCTGCAATTTGCCAACTCTGTACTATCCTTGTATTGCTATTAGACCAGGCAAAATGGGGACTCCTTTGTACTCATTTTTTTACCAGATGTAATTCATTTCTGGAGAAGCCTCAATTGATATTTACCATCATCCCTAGTTGGGCTTTCGGGCCCACGTATATCTCAGATAACAGACGTAGGGTGATAAACAATATTTTCCCACCAATATATTATAGCGTACTTCAGCTACAGCCGTCAGTGTAACGGGCTTATGGCTTCCATAGCAAGCCGTACCAGCCGCAATAACCCCTCCACGTCTTGGAAGTTGAAATCAAGAGCTTTTTTAACGGAACACATACCCTCCCGATACTTGGTCTCCTCTAGCCTTGAATTAGCAGCTGCAAATGCAATTCGTGATTTTCTCGATGCTTCCATTGCAAAATTGACGTCCTGAGCCTGCAAATATTCACACTTTTTAAGATGCAATAATTGTACAAAAACAAATGCTGGGGCCAAATTGGTAAACGTTTAATAACATGAGCACAGAATTTAAGATAATAAATTCCACATGTACTTACAAAATTAAGGAGGCGCACAAAGTTGGATCGGTTTTGGGCAGCAATTACATGAGTTCCAGCAATGTGAGGAGAACCAATAGTACCCTTGGCTACGCCAACCTTGTCCACTGTCACTGGGTTGTTCAAGTTATCAACATCAGATGCACAGGAAGAAGGAGACTCACCTATCATCAAATGGTAATAATAACGGAAATCAAGTAAGATCAACTAAAGAAAGTCATAATTTTTTTTTACATATTTCCTAGTGATTATGCAAAATAATTGTTTAAAAAAAGAACTGGTGAGATTGTAAGATCTACATATATAATGATGTAAGTTTATTCATCATATCTTATACCTGGAGGAACTATTTGTAGTGCTGCTTGCAAATCATGCCGGTCTTTGCTTGCACTGGCATGTGAAGAATTGATTACTCTCAAGTACGCCACCTCCACACACTTATAGGCCAGAGCAGCATAAGCCATCTCTTTGGATTTCTCATATTCATGGGCACAAAACCTATAAGCAAAATTAGAAGACAAGAAAAGGGAAGCTCCATTAGCAGACGAAACCTCCCTAAGAAATTAAACTATAATTACACAAATATGGAAACAAGAACAAGTTCTAAAGGTTCATTTGTTTAGTTTTTGAAGGCAAAAAAGTTGTTTCCAAAAGTATAATGCACTTGATGAGTACTCTTAAATTAGGTATAAGTGAAGAACAAGATAATGCATCTCCTAAGAGATGCGTTATATCATTCACATAACCTACTCGCAAAGTTTTGCCGTGCTACTATACATTTGCATCGACTGAATCATCTCCGTGTGCTTAGTAGTCTCGCTGTTGCAAGACTCTAACAAAGAGGCTCCATGGAGAAACTTAAGAGCCGCTTGGAAATAAAGCCCTGTACTTTCAAGAGCTGATCCAGAGTTCTGCGAAAGATAACCCAGGTAGTACCAGAAGTCTGAGAAAAAAAAATAAATGGCAACAACTCCAAATCAGAAAATAAAAAATAATAATAATTAAATTAAATTAAATTGAAAACCTTGACACGGTCAGCCAGGTGTTTAAGGTCCTTGGCCTCTTTTACAGCATTAGTAGCAGCAACCTGACTGGATAAATCCCTTCGAACAGGAGTTGGGGCTTCAAGATCCCTGACCCAGTAACCATTCTCGTTCTCACCTTTCTTAATTGGTCTTGGTGCCTTTAATGCATCATCACCTTTTGTAGCATCCGCAGATGAGATACTTGCACTGTTTTCTTTATGAGATCCAGAAATTGGTTGAGTCCCGTGTGTTGACTCATTTTGAACTCTTCCAGGGGGGGGTATTGAGTTTGATTTCATTTTTCCAGAAACATCCACCTGGTCTACTTTGTCTAAAGGATACCTCATCGAAGATCTTTCACTATAACGATCCAGCGGCATGTTCTCCCAACTCTTTCTTTTATCAATCTCAATCAAAAGATTCCCAGCAGGATCTCTCTTAGGAATGGCAGTCTTAGGCTCTTTTTCAGAATAAATATCAATTTTCTCCTGAGACCTACTTCTCACCTTTGACTTTTTACCATTTTCACTGACTTCAGAAGTCTTTAGATTATTATCCTTATTATATTCAGATCTGGTACTTTGACTCTTATCTTTAGATTGTGGAGAAGAACATTCCTTCCCAGATTTTCGACAAGACCCGTTAAAATGATACTGGGTCACATTTTCACCATTGCGGCATTGATCTGAAGTCTGAGGCTTGCAAGGATATTGATCGCCTTGTAAGATATCAGTCACATGGTGAGTTGCAAACTTGGGAGAACATACAGGCTCTGGGGCGCTTTTCCTACTAGATATGTGAACCAAATCATTGTCCTTTAGTTCGAACACAGAAGTGTCCAGGGACCCACGATTAGTTATGGTGATAGTTTTGGCCTTTCTGACCATCCTATCGTCACCATCTTCGCTACCAGAGCATTTTCTTGGACTAGTCGTGGGGACAGAAGCGTCCTGAGAATCAACTTTACCTCCGACATTCATTTTTGTTGATGTAAACCTATCTTGATTTAAACCCCTTCGTGGAGATGAAGAAACTGATTCCACTGGGGAGCCACCTTTCACTTCCTGGAAATTGGCTTTATTTTTATGAGAGCCAGAAACTTTAGAATAGCTTGAAGTGGATCCCATATCCCTTTTTACCAAATCTCTAGTATCCCGATATTCATTTATTTTCCTTTTCTTCACATCTCTATCAATATACTTTCCCATATCAAGCGACCTGGCATCTGCAATAAACTGAGTTTTGTTTTCTGGGCTTCTAACAGATTCCTTCAAGTCCTTAGGATGATTATCATATTTGTGATGATCCATCCCTGTCTCATTTATCGACAAAACAGTACCTGAGCAATCGCCCACCTTCAAGACAGGCCCGCCATTGTCAGATTTCCAATCTTCAAAAGTATGATGCACACTGTTTGCCTTGAGTTTCTTAGAAGCTTTGGGAAAATCTTGATCGGTCTCCCTTTTGTTTCTTATCTTTGAGCTTTTCGTATCACCTGTGGATTTGTTAGATAAAGGAACAAAATTAAATAGTGCAAAAATAAAAAGAAATTTTAACAGGGCAGTAATGTCATTTCATATACTACCTTCGCCAGTATAGATTTCAAGTAGTTTGTTCTTATCTTTCTCCTTGTGTCTCTGCTTCTCCCCGAATAAGTCATTAGACCTGCCAGAGTGCGAGAAGTCAACTTCGGTTAAACTAGGAGACTGGTTCTCACCATTTAAGCATCTACTTTTAACCGGTTCCTGAGGGTTCTTCTGGACAGAGTTTGAAAAAGGTGCAGAGCCATCTTGGTTGTCATGGTGACTCTTGTCAACCCACAGAGCATCAACTGACATTACTCCCGGTAATGTCCCACCAGGATATCTATTTTGACTACTTTGCCCCTGAGGAACAGGAACAGGAACAGGAACGGGAACAGGAGCGGGGATTTGGTGAAGGGAGATTACAGCCTTTGTTGTCTCCTCCTCACTAATACTGCACTGATTCATTCCATCCCTATACACATGCCATAACAGCTATTCACAGCGAGTAAGAGGACAAAAGAGAATAATCGGAAACCAAGTACTAATTGTCTAGGCCATACGTAGAATAATTTGTGCATTTTTGACATTATTCATCTATATAAGCTTATGCTAACTTCTCTGCTTTACCCAAAAATGCAGCCCGTGCACATATTTTATTTTTTTTGGCGCGTTGGGGGGGGGGTTGGTTTGGTTTGGAGGAACCTCTGTTTGGGGTAATAATCCAGCATTTTACCAACTATTACAAGCATAAAATGTTAAAATGCAGTATAAGAAAACTTACAGCCAGTAAAGCATGCTGCACAGCCATATTTTAGGTAGACTCTCAGTATTTGTACCGACAGGAAGAAGCCGCCATTTTTGACACTTGTCGCAACAGACCCAATCCTCTTCAACTAAAGGTGCTGCTGGTGCCGCTACATCAGATGTGGGCCTAATTCCAGTGGGCGGGACAACACTCAATGTCACTGGCTCCAACATAGATGGCATATTAATCTTCTTACCATTTGATCTCTCTCTTGAGGCACTACTATTATATTCACAAATGTTTTTTTCAACCATAGGACAATTATTCGGCCTGTTGATAGATCCCATTGCCTCAGCAATATCATTGTCACTGTCCTTTCCATTTTCTGTTTTGATATCTTCCACTACATTATTAGACACATGAGTGCTAAAATAAGCACTCTCCCTACCTTTTGGCCCAGAAGCCATATTAGTTTTTATATCATTTTTCAGGACGGCTACAGATCTACTCTCCCTGAGATGCTTTTCCTTTTCGGTCAAGCAAATCAGATCATTGGGGAGAGGGGATAACAGAAGACTCTTACTCACTGGAAACGCCGTCATAATCTGTTTCACCAGAATGATAAAAGAAAGTAACAGAAACTGGTTCATGAGATCAATGTTTTAGAGAGGGATATACAGGGGATGGCAAAAAGGAAAATAAGAATAGTGGATAAGAGATGATTCACCTCAAGAATACTAGTAGGAGATTCATCTGCGGAAACCTGAGGCTCACGAGACAATTGACTGTCTGTGGGCCTGTCCTCCAATGATGAAGTGGGAGAAACATCAAGCCCAAGGCCACTGTAAATTTCTGCATTTTTGTGGTTCGGAAAATTATCAGAACCCACTTTGATGCTAACCTTCAGAGTTTTCTGATCAGAAGGATTACCAGACTTGCTCTTGGCATGAGTTGATAACAAGGCTGCTTCTTGTTTCCCACAATCATCCACACATGAAGCCTTAAGTGCAGGCAGCGATGTCAATCTTACAGCAGCTGGTCCAAGTATAGCAGGTACAGATACACTGGATGGAACAGTGGTACAACGACCACCCTGTAGGATAACATAGCTCAAAGGATTCATGCAAACTAGAATTCCCATGTAAAAAAAGAGTAATCCTGATTCCTTCTTACTCTACAATAATAGTGAAAGATTAGTTCATAAGAATATTTACCTCTAGACGCAAACTGTTTGGGGATGTAGATGCATTGTGATTTTGAATGTTTGGTGGAGTTCTTGGATGAGACAAAGCAGGAGAAGGTTGATACGTCGGTAGAAATGAACCATATCCACCAAATTTTGACCCTATGAAATTGAAAGAATTGCCACATCAGCACTTCATTCTTGGACTCACATTACTGTAGCTCTTTGGGTTTCACAAGATTTATAGTTCTGATCATTTGACTTACCCAGATTCTCAGCTGAAACTCCACCTTCAAAATCCTTTTGAAAATGTCCTAGTACATGGTCAACTTTCTCATCCTTCAAAGGCAACAGAAACATATACCTGAGACTTACTATGCCGCATAGCTAATGAAGTAAACTGCTGAAAGAAATGAATTATGACTCCACCACGAGAAAGTAAACTCTGAAGAACATTCCTTTCTCATAATTAAGTTGAGAGAATTTTTTTTATACAGTGTTCACATATAGTAGATCATTAGGACAAGCTGGATATTCATTTTTTCTTTAATACGTTCAACCTTAAAACTCAAGTATGTGGATTGGAATCAACGCCCTTGAAGTCCTTATCCCTCAAGGCCTCAGCTATTTCCCCAACCCGTTGAGTAATGTTGGATTTTTTTTTTTTTTTTTTTTTTTAACTTCTTATTTTTGATAGGTAATGAAGTAATCTCAGATATTCTTCATATTGCAAGAAAAACCTAACAAAAGCCGTGTGCTAAAAGGTACTTACTATATTCACAATTATATACTTCTAACACTGAAAAATGTGAAATTCTGAATCAAACTGGCATTATTAAACTGCTAACTCAAGATATAACTACGATTACTAGGTTGATTCTTAAGTGTAAAAGAAACAAAGTCAACACCAATTTCTTATAATACTCCCACCATTCCATATTAATCGCAACACTTGCTTTTTTTGGACGTCCCATTAAAATTGGGACATTCTCTTTTCAGAAAGTTTAATAATATAAATTATCTAAATTACCCTTACTTTATCAAATATGACCCACTACTTCAATTACTATTCTCCTATTTAAAAATATATTATCAATATTATATTCCATCACTTTAACTACTACTATTTCATTATTTAAATTATAATATTACTACTTCAATCACTATTTTTCTATTTAAAATTATAATATTAAATACATTTCTTAAACTCCGTAAAAAATCGAAATGTTCCAAACAATCTGGGACGGAGGGAGTACAATTTAAGCTGAAATAGTAGCTAAACTGAAAGATCAGTAGTTGTAAGTAGCTCAACAAACAAAAAATGCTTACAAGGTAAGAGAGAGCAACATCAGGGTCAACAGTTGACTCATCTTCATCATCATCATTCTGGTAAAAGCAAGCCTCTCCTTCTTCCAACATCTCTCCTACAACACCAAACCCTAACCCTAACTTGCTCCCCCCAGAAAGCATCAAAACAGAAATAAATTAAAAACAACCAAACAAGCCTTTCACCAATAACGTGCTCAACTAAACCTGATAACTAGATCGGATAGATTTTGCCAACCAAACACGCCGTATTGAAATCAAAAATTCAATGAAAATCATGTAATGTTGTCTGAAAAAAGCTCAATGCAACAAATTTTGACCAAATCCGTTAATTCCGACAAAAACAGAGGTCAGATTGTCTTATTTGATCTGTGAAGCTCGAATAGACGAGCAGAGACGAGCGAGCATGACACTGATTTTGGGACAACGGGAGCCGGGCTTTTTGTTAATATTTTATTTTCTTTTTGAATAAAATTAATTGTTTGAAGCCCCAGAGACGGACTGGTCTTACAATATTAAATTATTTTAGGAATAAACTAAATTTAGAATAGTATATACTCTTTCATACGTTTTTCCTTTGACTTAATCACTCAAAAAATTAACGAATTTTTTAATTTTTATTTTTTAATTATTTTTTTGTAAAAATAATTTTAATCTATTCTAATTCATTACAAAAATAATATGAAAATATCAAAACATCCAATCATAGTTAAAATAATTTGAGATAACATCTTACTTGTGATATTTACGTATATATTGTTAGCTTAAAAAAAATGCTGTTGAGATGGTTTTCTTTCTCTTTATATTTATCATGATTTATTTTCTTCTCCTTCTCACTTTATTTTACCAAAATTTTCAAATTTTGGCAAACGCGGAAACAAAAAAACACAGAAAACCTAAAAATTTTGGGTTTTTGGGTCTCCTCCTATTAATAGGTAAGCTCACTCAATTTGAAATCTCAAAATTGAAAATTAGAGTTTTTTTCCTTAATTGAAGTAAAAAGGACAACTTAAACTAATCTGCCCATAAAATCTTGACAGTAATAAGAAAAATTGCACTTCACCAATGTTGTAGTACATGAATGTTTTTGCATGGGCTTGCATGAGTCCCCTTTTTTTTTCGATGGAGGCTTGAGGCTGTTAAGCAAGAAGAAGAAGATACAAATAGCCAAAAACAAACTTTATAATTTATATAAAGCATAAATTATTATAAAACTTAAATTATTTACTATTATTGTTGATCACTTAACTAATTCCTGGTATATTAGGAATTGAATCAAATTAATCAATCCATGTATCCTTCATCATTCTCAGTTTAATTGAAATCCTAACTAATATACATATATCTTAAGAAGGAAATAATATTTATCAATTCTCTCGCTATTTAATTATATCTACATATATGTTATATATTTTGTGTGCAAGCGTGTTAGCGTAGACATACTCCAGATACATGCATATATATACGTAAGGAGCATAATCTGTCGTAAAATTGAGCAGGTTGGTGGGCCAAATGTTTTACAAGCAACTATATCTACTATGATCTAAACCATGAAAGGCATATTAAGATATTGATTGGATTTGCAAAATTTATCACCAAAATTTTCAGGTTAGTGAATTTTGCTTTTACGAGAAAAAGAAACTAATTAATAATCAAAGCAAATCTTTCATTTGGGGTTTTTCTTGATTGAAGTATAAAAGAAAAAATTATGATTGTCTTTTAGGGTTTCTTTGACACTTTAAATTAAAAAATTTACAATTATTTATATCTAATGGATGAATTTATATAGTTGTTTTTAGGTTATGAAACTTGTGTTTGTATGTATTAATTTTGAAGTGATAGTACATGTGTTTTACGTGATTTTTGATGTATTAAAAAAAGGTTAGATTGAATCATGTAGACCACCGATAGAATTTAATGGATGCTTCCTCAAGTAATTTTGCAAAAGTGAGCTTCTTACTACAGTTGAAAGAGATGAGAACAATCAAATGTTCCCCATAACATGGGCAGTTGTGGAGGTAGAGTCCTATGATTCATGGCATGGTTCCTACGACAGCTTATTAGAGACTTTGGAGTTAAGGGTGCAAATGATGGACAATCAATCATATTGAGTGGTTATTGGTCGATTTGGCCTGGGCCCCTTGACCCCGTCGGTACCATTACCATCAAAAAATCTTCTTTTAACTGTCCGGTTGCTTCTTGTGTTATCTGTTCCGTCGTCGATGTCGATGTCCATGTTTAGCAGTCGTCGGAAGGAAGCTCATATTTTCTCTCTCTACTGTCTTAAAACTACAGGTTAATACTTAAATTTGCCTGTTTTTAACATCTTGTAAATGTAAATTATTTGAAGTATCAGCTGGGCTAATTGTGGTTATCCTGTTATCCAAAGTTTGTGGGGACATTAAGGTGATCGATTTGATTGTGCAAAGCCCACAAAGTGTTTCGTGCTTTGGAGTTGGGCCTGATTTCTTCCTGCTATCATGATGTGGGGCCCCTTTTAGTAAGAATGCTAAGAAGCTTGGGTATCATGACGAAACGACTCAGGTCCTTTCGGGCTGGTTTTATCAGAGCTGCGGCAGAGGCCCAGTTCCAGTTGCCAAGGTACACAATCTTGCACAGTCAATCACAACTGTCACCTTTTAATTTACTATCCATAAAATGAGTTAAATGTATAAGATTTACAATTTTAAACATATATGAAGAGTACTTTTATATGGAATAAAAAATATGATTTGTTTTTGTAGGATGAAATGAGTAATAAACGATACTCTAAATTTACCAGTTACATACTTACACTATATTGCAGTTCAAAGTATGTAAATTTCATATAAATTTATTTTTATTATATATAGAAAAATAATTATACATTTAATTTAACTTGATATGTATGTATTGTTATCATTCAATATTGATGTTAGCATTTTGTGCATTTTTAAAGGTGTGTGGAAGTTAAATTTCGTTGTCTTACCAATTCTATTTGAATTGTCATTGTTTACCAATTCTACTTTCGTAAAAGAAAAAAAAAACTCACAACTACATATTTCAAGTTTCAATGTACTAATGATTTAATGTTGTTTTGATGCTAAACTTAGTTTCTATTTTTGATAGAAAATAAAAGTGCCACGCACTTATATTGTGGCACCTATATTTATACTACATAAAATAAAAACATGTTTTTTCTTTCATTTAAATGCACACATTCCATCTATCCAATAATAAACATTCTAATTATATATATATATATATATATATATATATATATTAAACATCGTTTAAAATTTATCTTCCCTATATTATCCTTTAGCATGCATTATGGAAATCTCAACTAAAAATATGATGAAGAAAAAGAAGCGACAATAAAATCAAAATCTCATTTTTGAAAGATAGGATCGCTGTGATAGATAATGAGAGGATGCATAGAATAGATTCTAACATCACTTTCCCAAGTACACGTCGTTCAATTTTTTAAATTTTCAATGATAGGCACAATACATTATGAGGGTAATATTAATTTTTTTTTTTTTTTTTTTTTTTTACAAAAGAATGTAAAATTAATCAAATGTGATATTTATTTTGCGACCAAAACGTAAAATGTTTAATATATGATAGAGGGAGTACATATAGAGAGAGTAAAAGATATATAAGTTTGATCTCATATAATTTATATGAGGTCACTTTAAATATGATATATTTTAATTATTTAATAAATAATTTAATCGTACGAATGTTATGAGTATTCAAAAATATTAGAATACAAATTTTTTTATTCAACATCATGTTGTGGAGTATCATAATTATAATGATGCAAAATAAGTTAAAAATAATCAATAGATAAACCTTTAATATATATTTATTTTATTTTATGATGTTAAAATAATAATGCTCAATAACTTCAAATTGAATGAAAAAATTTTTATATTCAAATATTTTTACATACTCTTAACATCTATACGATTAGATTATTTAGTAAATGACAAAATACGTCATATTTGAAGTGATCTTATGTGAATCATAAGCTTACATGCATGTATATAATATTCTTACTGATTAAATAAAACCCTATAAAAATCCCATCAATTAAAACCTAATTAGGTGCCAACTCATTAAAACCCCAAGTG
>JAUMHB010057536.1:0-15235 GCA_032359685.1 Pittosporum tobira
TTATTGGGACCTGAATTGATACAACAGGTAGAACAAGCAATTAAGGTTATACGTAATCGTATGAGAGTGGCGCAGAAAAGACAGAATTAATATGCAGATCGCCACCGGAAAGACAAGGATTTGGAAGTTGGAGACTACGCACTCCTCAAAATTTCACCCTAGAGAGGAGTGATGAGATTTGGGAAAAAGGGAAAGCTAAGTCGGAGATAAATTAAACCGTTTGAAATTCTAAAGAGAGTAGGTCCAGTGGCATACGAGCTAGCTCTGCCTCTAGAGTTGGCACACGTTCATAATGTATTTCATATCTCAGTACTTCGACCTTACAAGCGAGACTTCCAACAAATAATTGATTACCAACCTATAGAATTGCGTCAAGATTTATTTTACGATGAGGTACCAGTGAAGATCATAGACCGACAAGTAAAGATTTTATGTAACAAGAAAATTCCTTCAGTAAAGGTCATATGACGCCGTCACAATCTCGAAGAAGCTACTTGGGAATTGGAGGACGAGATGCGAAGAAAGTACCCCCACTTGTTCGAATCTTAAATTTCGAGGACGAAATTCCTTTAAGGGGGAGAGAATGTGAGAAATTAATATCGGCATGGTCGGAAATCCGACTAAGACTGAAATCGGCTAGGGCGAGCAATTTGACCAAAAATGAAATTTTGAATTTTTATGTAACAATACCTTGTAAAAAAAATCATAAATTCAATATTATTATGATTGCTAAATTATTATGCGGGCAAAAGTGTTTAATTCGAAAAATTGTGCGGTAGTCAAATTTTTGGCGCTCCGGGAGAAAACCCTAGCCCCAAAAGGGCCAAAATAAATAAAGATTGTTGGGCCAATCTTTTTACCAGGCCATTCTAATAAGAAATTAAGCTTAAGTTTATAATCTTGGCCAAAGAAAATATTAAAGCTAAATATCTAAGGGCTTGGGCGATTTTTAGTGGGCTAAAATAAACTTTAAGCTTGGAAAAGGTAGGCCCAAGGCCCACCACCCATCAAATTCGGGTATGGCCCATGGGGGGAGTAATATATGCTGATATATATGTATAAGTGTGCTGGTGAATTAATAAAAGAAGAGTTAAAAAAGCAAAATTTGACTTTGCTGGCAAAAGTGTCAAGACCTTCTGGAAGCATTGGAAACACAACTTAATATCTGCACCTTTTGTAAGGAAAGAAAGAAAGAGTTTTAGAGAGAAGTGAGAGCTTGTAGAGAGAGAAAGTTCAAAAGCAGCCAAACTCTTGCATTTTTCTTGTACAACAAAGCTTAGATCATCTTCTTAACACCTCTAGATCATTAAACCACCTTCAAAAATCCACCTTGCAAGTCACGGATTGGGAGAAGAGACTGCTGAAGTTGGGGCCAAGCAAGTTAGCAAAGTTAAAATTCAAGATCTAAACCGTAGGAATACTCCGGGCAAGAAAGGTATAATTTTTATCAATCTTATGATTATAGTATGGTCAAATGGACCAAGATATCATGTTGTAGATTTATATTTGAGGAGTTAATACTTGACTAGAGGCTTATTGCATGTTTAGTTACGGTCAAAATATTTATTTGCATGGCGGAGGTTGAGAAAATCATGTTGGAATATTGTTTTGAGATTAATTGTTTGGATGAATAGTATGAGTAATTATTAGACCATATTATCATGTTGGATGGGTTGTATATTGGTTTAGAAATAATTTTGAGCATTATTATGAGGTTATGAGTTGGCTTGGACAAAAAAGGATAATGCTTGCATGATTCCCGAGTAGCCCAAGAAAACTCAGAAACGTCAACTTCCACAGTAAAATCAATATCAAATAATTTACCCGTGCGATTTACACGAAATTTGTTGGAAATGAAAGATAACTCATAGAAAAAGGTATTTCCAAAAGAAATTTAGCAAAAATGGTCGTTTAATATTTTTCTCGAATTTTTGAAAAAGAGGACAGTAGCAAAACCTAAATTCTGAAAAAACACAGATTTTTGCCTAATTTTAGAAACTTGTCAAAAATAGTGTATTTATCCATAAATCATAAAAATTTTAATATGCAGAGTGGGATAAGTTATGCTTATTTTCCCACAAGAAACTCTCAAATCGGATTTTTCTACAATTTTATAAAAATATTCAAAGTAGGTTGTCGAAAAACGCTGTAGAGAACAATTTTCTGCTGGAAATACCAAACTTCGAAATTACATAACTTTTTCATACGAAATCAATAATTGGTCGTTTTTATACCAAAATGAAGCTCTGAAAGTCTAGTTTCTGAGTAGACCAAAACCATGCTTATATATATTTTCTGGAAAAAGCTATTAATGGTTAAAAGCTACTGGTGCAGTAAGTTGAAAATTTTAGAAAATATCATTCAAGTGTTAAGAAAGGTTTAGCGGCTTAGAAACCCTTTAATAACGTTTTTGAGTTGTTTTGGGTTATATGGGTCAACCTTGGAAACTGAGACCAAACCCTGAAACCAAGTAAGCAAAGTCCAAAGGCAAGTACTCTTCAAACTTTATGTTGAATGTTTAAACTACTATCTAAATGTTTTTAGCATATGTTTTCTAAAATTGAGCATTGGCTCAAGTTATTTATTTTGCAAGTATGAGAATGATTTTTAATGAATGATGAGTATTGCAAATGATGGAAAGGTAAGACCGGTAAATTCTCCGGGACCCCATAGGAGCGAGTCCTATGGTGCAGGATGCAAATTTCCTTGCTTGAGGTGTACACATTCTCCGGAGGTCTCCGTCTAGTCTGTAATTCGTGTTAAGATTGGACGGAGAAAATGAGGCGGTATTTATATCGTCTATTGATTCAAATGCATGTTCATTATTTTTCATATCGTGATATTACGGTAATGTGGAGAATGAAATATTTTAAAATTTTAAATGCTTGCTTTATTAAATGTTGAATTGTACTTGCTAGGCTATTGACTCATGATATTATGTCCCCTGTCACAGCTAGGAACCCGCAATCGTCGAGGCGCGATGAATGACACTATGTTTAAGCGAATTGCGAGAAAGATAGTTTCTGGGGTGTTTTGTCTAACCAAAATCGCTGAGTGAATTTTGATGTACATTCGTTTTAATTCCGTTGCATAATTGTAATAATTAGATTAAATTATTTTTTAGAGCAAGAATGTATGTTTGTAATGAATAAGGGGCAAGTATGACGAGGGAGTGGTTATCGGGTAACCTCGATTATCTAAAGGAAGTGATTGACACACGATTTCCATAGATATGATTAGTGAGGGGAAATCGGGGTTGTCACACTCGAGCTACAGTGGGACTCCTATAAATACCCCTTCATTACCACTGTAAAGGGGATCTGAATCTCTCTTACTCTGACAATACAATATTTCTCTCTCTAAAAGTCTTTGCATTAACCTTAATCGCTGACTTAAGTTTCGGAGAGGGGAACGGGGTCCAAAATGCCCTGTGTTGCAAGTGTTGTAGGTTGACCAATCCGAAGACTGCTTATCTGAACGGTCGGGTTGACTAAGCTAAAAAGAGGACGATCGGGCTGACTATAACATATATATATATCTCTGTGTGTGTGTGTGTGTGTGCCAAACATGATACCTAGTATCAAATGTCCATGAATGCTGGATACGAAACATTTCCATTCTCGTGTTTGAAAATGTAGTGACATGCATCGTTTACTAAAATATTGTTACATCTTATTTCTCAGAAAAATTCTATAATCATTATTGATTTTTAAAATTAAAATATTTATTGTATCACTTTAACAAAGAAAAACCATTTTTAAAAAATAATTTTAAAATTTTGATCTTTATATGATTGATAACAAAAATTATAAAAATAGTGACAACATTTATAATATTCTACCTGTTACACAAAAGTCTCAGTTTAATAGTATAGATTCAATTATGCATTCTTAAAATATAATTTTATTATATTTCATATATAGTTAAATCTAATAAAAAATTTAATTAGTAGTTATGAAATTCTAATTGAGAAGTCAAATTTTTCTTAATGAGAAATAAAACTAAAAAAAAAGAGAGTTAAAAGAGAGAAAAAAAAATGAGCACGGGAAAACAAAATTAAGAGATAAAATAAATACTTAGAGAATAAATTTAAAAATTTTATAAAAATTATTTTATTTAAGATGTGACAAAAAAAAAAGAGAGATAGAGAAAATGAAATATTGTAGATAAGTATCATGAAAAATATTTTAAAGTTAGAAAATTAAAAAATTAAAAAAAAAGTTGACAATTTTTTAAAATAGAAATTGAAAAAAAAAAAAAAAAAAAAAAAAAAAACAGAGATAAATTGTCAAAGTTTTAGAGAGAGGAAGTGCTAAATTTTTAGAGTGAGAATTTTTTTGAATAAGTGATAAAAGAAAATTTTATTTTATTTTTACAAACATTCACGGGGAATAGGAATTAGAAAATCATACCCCATAGTGGGTATAAAATTCTCACATTATATGAGTATATTTTATTAGTGGAAATGAGATTACTTGATTAAAAATTCAATAAAAATAACGTTAAACATATGTATGATAAGTATGGAATGAGATACCCATTCTCATGGTAATATTTTCGTGCACCAAAATATTACTAAATTTAAAATTCTCTAATAAATAAATTACTTAACTTTTATTTATTCTTACTTAAATTTTTTATATATGTGTAAGGTTGTAAATATAATCAAATGGTTCGAAATTTATTTGAAATTGTTCAGTTAAAAACTCGATTTAAACTTGATTCGAAATATTAATGTGTAAAATATGAGCATATTTTAAAATTCGATAGATTATTTGGGCCTTATCAAATTAATTTTTTATATTGATGTTTGATGATATTCGCTCGAAAATTTCAAATTATTCAGGCTCGATTCGTATTCAGTCTTAATTTAATAGTTAAACAAGACGTACATAAATTTTATTTCAAGTTCGTTAAATATACAAATATAATATGAATACGTTAATATTTGACTCAATTCAACTCGTTTATACTCACCCTTACATATGTGTATATATATAATACATATAGATACATATTTACTATATATCTTTAGAAAACCTCTTAGAAATTCAGAAATATTGAAAACAAAAACATTATTAATGTCCATTATCGATAACATAATCACCATAAAATATAAACAGCCTAGCATTTTGATCGGCCTTAAATTTCGACAATCAGCTATTATCCACCACCAATAATTACTACAAATATGCTATAAACCTAGCTAAGAAAGGAAGAGCAAAAAGGTTGAAGAAGAAGAAGAAGATCGAAGAAGAATGTTAAAGATGTATACTGAGATCTATAAATTCTGACCTTTTTAAGGTTGAATAGTTGGGAATCATCCACATCCTTGAATTCCAAGATCTGTCCCGTTTAGATTCCATAGATGGTAAGAAATATCTACACAGTCCATAGAGTGCGAGGGGATGGAAGAGGAGGATCCCTCGCAATGTCATCTTTGCCAATCTGAAGGCTAATGTCTTCACTAGAAAAACTAGATAGAAACAAGAGAGAGATTAAAAAAAAAGAAAAAAGAAAGAGAAGTATGCAATTGTAGAATGAAATAATAGTGAAGAAGAAACGGGAATAAAAAAGGAAAGGAAAAACAAATAAAACTTAGGAAAAAAATAAAATAAAATAAATTTTGTATTTCTTTTAGTTTTTTGTATTTAATTTAAATAGCATGAATTTCAGGTTTAAGGGTTAAAGGTTCAGGTTTACGTGTTAAAGGATCAGTTCTATGGGTTAAAAATAGTACACTTCCATATAAGATACTATTAAACAAAAATAAAGCCACATTTGTATGTTAGTCAAGATTCTGTTAAATAACTAAAATGAAATTGATATTTTTTATTTTTCTATAACAAAAATAATTTTAATAAATTGATTGTAATTTTTTTAGTTCAATCATGACTTTGTCGAAAGTTAAGATACTCATCAATCACAAAGATTTTGCTTGAGAAGATGCTCATTATCAGTATGATGTTTAAGTAGGTCATCAAATTTTTTAGAATGGACTTATACGGTTAAGTTCAAAATAATGACGTGGGAGCAATAATAAATAAAATAATAAATTTTTAATGACAAAGTCAAATTATAATCATTCTCTCGAGAGATTGATCATATACTCAAATAATAATAAATTTGAAATGATAAATTTGAGAGAGAGATGACTCACTCAATGTTATTCTTAAAGAGTTCATATACTTAAATTAATACACATTATCAAAAAAAATTAAAACTTTCGTAATAAATAATTCCAATAGACAAATAAATCATGTTACTTTCTAATAGTAACATGTATTATTCCCCAACATTAACATGTATTATTCCCCAACATTCATTCATTATTTTTCTTTTATTGGGTAAAATAGTTCATAAAGCAACAGAACTGGTCTTTCACTCTTCGTTGTCATAGCTACAACATATATTTGTCGTAAATTATTTTAAAATAATTTAAAATTTATTTATTAACATAAATAAATTACAAATTATTTTAAAAAAAATACTTATTGATCAAGTTTTTTATATAAATCAAAAATATTATTATAATCAACTCTTAATTTTTAAAAATCAATTAAATACACTTTTAACATAAACAAATAGTTTTGACAATTTTATAAACTTGTTCAGATCCAAAAACAACACAGTTTTAACAAAAAAACATTAATGATTCTGAAAAATTTAAGTTGTAACTTTTTCAACATTACATTTAATTTAATTACAGTAAAATACAAAAACTTCCACTAAATTATATTACTCTATCCATTATATAAATAAATAAAAAGGATCAAAATTCATCTTTCTTTCTTTCTTTTTTTTTTTTTTGGCTCAAAAATATTACCAAAAACAAAATATCAAAAAATTTATGAGATATATATTTAACAAAGTAAAATCTTACTGTAGCATAAAATAATTTTTCTATCTAAAAATAATATTTCTTAAATTACTTATATTAAATAATTTGATCATTCTTTTTAATATATATATATATATATATATATATATATATATATATATATATTAGCTATGTATAACTCTGCAATACCAGAATAAATTTTTAAATAATATCTAATTTAAAATTTTCTAAGAAATAATAATGGTTCTTATATTTCAGGAGAATGACCTTATTAAAGTACCTAAAAATATATGCACCAATTTTAAAAATATAAAAAATCATACAACTAAACCACCACTACTGTTATGGACCACATCACACAAAAGGACAACCAACAACATTTATTGATTAATATTTTGATAATAATCAACACTTTGCACCCTGACGCGCACTGTTGACACAAAACAACTCCACTTAAAACCACCCTCTACTTAAGAACTCATCCATTACATCAGAAAATGGAGGGGAAAGACGGGCACACTTCTATGCTTTGCTATCAATAGTCATGGGAACAGACTCCTTTGCTGCAGATTCTAGTTTATTCATCTTTGAGAAAATGTTGCCATAGAATTGCGCATCCTTCTTGTTGTACTCTTTCACTTTCTCTTTCAGAACCTTGTACTCCAATTTCACATCCCTGTCATTCATCACCACATTTCTCATCTCAATATCAAGGATCATTATACATACAGACAAGACAATACATTATGCCTGCCTCTTTCACATATGAATGAGCTCACGTGTTCTGATGAAATTACAGTAATGGCATTTCAAAACAATGGCATAGTCTAAGTCGAATGATACAACAATTCTCCACCTTATAAAACCTCATCCTAGCAGCTAGGAAGTTGAGAACCAACATAAAACATTGAAAAAAAGGAAGTACCTGTTATTTGGGTCAATTTCAAGGGCTTTCTTAATATCAACTTCAGCCAAATCCAAGTCAACAAGTTGTATGTATGCTTGTGCCCTTCTGTACAGCGCCTTAACGTTCCTACCATCAATTTCCAAGACCTTGGTGCAGAGCTTCTCAGCCTGTTTGTAGTCTTTCAGCTTCAGCTTGCATGCTGCATTGTTTAAGTTGCAAGTAACTTTGAGCACTTTGGACTGTTGCTTCTCTTCATCACTAAAAGAGGAGTCATATTCCACAAATTTCACTGCCTGCAAAAGGGAGATCTCTTCCCATGAGTAAAGTGCTTTTGCAAAATTGTATAGATGTAACCTATACTATTATATAAACCATTCAATTTACCTTCTCATATCTCTTTGAGGCCCTTTCGTATTTCCCTTCCTTAAACAGAGCATTCCCTTCTTCTTTCTTCTTCCCAGCTGCTTCAATCTTCTCCTGTGTGTTCAAGTCCCAAGATTCCTTCTCCTGCAATTAGTTAATTATTAATATTTATCCAAATAGAGTTTTTCTTGAGTACTATCAGATGTAAGAACCAAAGACATATCAAAACCATGTACTTTACCAACCTTGACAAAGGAGACCATCTCAACCTCATAAAACACAGTTGAATTTGCAGGAACAACAGCCAATTCTTGAGCAGATTCAGATGGGCCAAACGCATATTCTGGATGAATTGTAACCAGTGCAATTTCTCCCTTCTTCATAGTTTTCACAGCTCTATCAAGTCCATCAATAACTTGCTCTATTAAGAAAGAAAAAATGGAAACCAACACAACAGTAAATTTACCAAAGAATAAGACGGATAAATTTTTGTTTCAATATTTCAAATGCTTCAGATTCCAATACTACGAATTCAAAGATTAAGGAAATGACAGGCCACCTTCATCAATTTTGAACTCAAATGGCTCCTCATCATACCCTTTCCTCAAGAAGATGGTTCCATCCTGCAGTTTCCCTACCAATGTCACTGCCACAGAATGAAAAAAACCATTAATAAACTTAAATTTCACAGACAATATCAATCAGAGAATTGTTATCATAGTATCTTTCATAAAGAGCTTACCTTGGGCAACAGCTCCATCATTTGGACGCTCATATCCCTCTCCTTCCTTCAAGATTTTCTTTAAAACCTTCTTATCAGTGGTAACCTCCGAAACAGTCTTCCACGATACCAATTCAAGAGCTACTTGAAGGGTAGCATTGGGCGGCACAGCACACTCATCTCCAGATGCTGGTCTACCCTTCTCACCAAATGCATCTGTAACAACCAATACACAACATAAGCAGCATTGCGTTAAGCTTCATCTTAAGTTCAGACGGCATTAAAATTACTTGGCAAGTTACACCTAAGTTTATACAGAATTAAAATAACTTACACTGTGGTTTCACTGTCAGAAGGACCTTCTCCCCCTTCTTCATTGTTTTCACAGCTTTCGGCAAAGCAGGACAGAAATACCCTGCACCACAACCAAATTGTATTAAATTCTTTAAACGATACATGTATTGGAAAATGAATACCACAACTTGAACAAACACCTACCTTCTTCCACTGTAAACTCGACTCCATCCGATTTTGAAACTATCGTTCCATCGTCAAGACAGGCCTCATATTTAACTACAGAACATATATTTAGTCATTCAAACTATTAAAGTAAGAAGCTAAACTATTAATTCTTGACATAGCAACGACCTAATTTATACCTATTACTTCATCTAGGTCTTTGGGATTCTGCCAGTTCTCTCCTTCAGCAAGTATTTTCTTAATTATTCCTCCATCTTTCCCTATGTCCTTGACACTGGACCAAGAAAGCAACTCAACCTCAAATTGGAGAGTCGCATTTGGAGGAATAGTTGGAGGCGATCCTGATTCTCCATAGGCCAGCTCGGGTGGTATGGTGAAGACAGCCTTCTCACTTCTTTTCATTGTCTTGATACCCTCATCCCATCCTTTTATTACTTGACCTGAATCAAAGCTTGAACATCAGATACTGTTACATATAAGTGGACTTCAACAAGTTAATAATATCTAATAGAATATGAAGCGCATTCTACAAGTGATGCACCAAAAAAGGCCCAAATCCGAAACAATACATTGAATGTTAGAGAAACAAATTCAATTCCTTCTCTTTACAAACTACTGGATCTTCTAGACCCCAATCCTCAGCAATTTATTGTATGTCTAATTTTTATTTGTTATCTAAGTTCTCTCCATGAAGAATAACACTAAAAATATTCCATAATTTTTATTTGTTATCTAAGTTCTCTCCATGAACAATAACACTAAAAATATTCCATGGCAATCCAAATGTCATGAATTCGTACGCCCATCGAATAATTAAGTGACACACAAATATTTATAGGCAAATAAACATAGTATGCCACAGAAAACAGACATTTCCGGAAAAGATAGTCTCTGGAAGATTCTAAATCCAACTTTAACAGAATTGGAAGATTCTCAACAAAAATTCCACCTTAAACTTCGTCCAGAAGATTTGGAGTAAAAAGTGCAATTAGCATTAACTTCTCTTACATCCTATCTTACCCTCAATTAGCTTTAACTTCTCTTACTTCCTACCTTACCCTCAAATAACAAATTTTCACATATCCTTTTTCTTCCCCGGAACTCGCAAACTCAAGGAAAGTTAGCTACATTGTACCATTTCTTTTTTCTCAAAACTCGAACAGTGTTACAATTAACTTTAATAAAATTTTGCACATTTCTAGACGACCACATCTTTATTGTCTCTTAGTTTCTAGGCTACACCACCTCTTCAAACCATATTCTCCTAATTATATCAAATAATGATATTTGCAGCAGTTAAATTTGAAAAGAATAATTTTGTATTGAATAGAGTCCATCTCACACAATTAAATTATAATTTTAACAATGAATTAGACACCAGAGGCCCAAAACACGTCAGAGCATACATTCTCAAGAGGATAAATTACCTTGGCCGAGCTTGAACTTGAAAGGTGTCCCACGGTCACGGCTGGAATCAAACTGTTTTCCATCAAGCAAAGTACCCACATAATGAACTGTAAAATTGGGACACAACACAACCCAACCCAACCCAACCCATTAAAACAAATTCCCTCATCTTAATTTTAACCAAACAGATATGAACCAAATAATACACGAAATTAATTTATAAATATACCTTCAACTTCATCACCAGAGCCAGGATTTTCCCAACCTTCACCTTCCTTAACAAGCTTCTTCTTTAATCCACTCTCCCCAATCTCCTTCTCTTCTCCAACCTTGAGAACCGGATCGCCTTCCGGAATATCCATATCCATGTCCATGCCCATACCCGCGTTGTTCATTTCTCCAGCCGCTGGGAATTCAAAATCGTCCTTCATGGATCAAGAAACGAAGTAAATAGTGTGTTTGAAAGAATTGGAAAGAAGCTAGAGAGATTTAATGGAGTAGATCCAATGACTTTGAGACTGAGAAACGCTGGGGCAAGAAGGTTAGGGGTGGAGAGTTTATATGGGAAGAGAAATACGGGGTCTAGAGAGTTCCAGGAGGAAGCAGAGCAAAAACCGGCATAGTCAGAGAGTAGTGAGTTTGGGTGAAGAGAAGATTCCAGAAAGTCAATCGGGTGATTAAAATTATACAAAAAAAAGAAATTAGATTTTGAATTTTTTGTTTAAAGTTATAAATATTAATAATATTAGAGCGGAGTTTGTTGCGTTAGTTTAATAATTTTTTTAAATTTAAATTTAAATTTTTTTGGTGTTTAGTTATAATTTAAACATTTGAACTCTGAAACGCTTTTAGTAAAAATTAAAAATTTGTGTTTTTAAAGTGCGTTGGAAATAAAAATTAAAAATTTTTCTTAAATTATTTAATGTTAAAATTAATTAAATATTTTTTTATTTCTCAAAAGTACTTTTATCTTTATCTAACTAAACATTTTCTTTTTTATTTTTCAAAGTACTTTCCCTAAAATTTCAACAATTAAAAGTATTTCACTCTATTATAACGCAACACAACACACTCCCAAACGAGACCTTAACCACCATAATAATATTATGACACTATTTATTGCATTTTATTTGAAATAATTTATAGTTTATTTAAAAATAAGTTGTTGTAAGAATATTTCAACTTACTTAAAAAAAAAAAAAAACAAGTATTATCCAAGGCTTGAAAAGGAAATCACAAATTTTTTTTTGATAATTTTGACATAAATTTTAAAATATTCTAAAAACTTATACACACACACACACACACACACACGTATATACATGTATTGTATATTTAATATATTTTTAGGATAATAGAAATTATAATATATAAATTTATTAAAATGTAAAAGTATATAATAAATATAGTTCCTATTTGGTTGAACTGATTATTGCTGATTATGATTTATTTTCAAAAGTCAACTCTTTTAAAATTAATTTAAAAAAATAATTTAAAATTTTTTATAGGTTAAGTATAACAATACTATTAATTTACTTTAAAAAGTTAATTAATAAAAAAAAAATTTAGCTCAAAAAAAATTATAATCAACAAATAAGTTATAAGTTATTCTGAAATAAGCTGTATCAACCAAGCCCATAATATGTAAACGTTCTTTTAAAACATTTTAAAATATTTGTCAAAATTTGTCCAAAAACTTACAACTTCTTTTAGAGGACAGAAGAATTACAATATTTTGATGCGTAAGTAAAAAAAAGTTGTCTAATAAATACTTTTCTCTAATTTATAGATTATTTGATATTTTAAACAAATATTTTTAATTTATTTGTTAAACAATATTTTGTTCTCATAATAAATTATTTTTAAAAAGTCTTTTTTTTTGTGAAAATGAAAGCATATATTAAACAAACACATTAGATCCACAGAGTCTTGCTTTTTTGGCAAGTTTATGTCTTATCTACACAAGGACGAGACACCTTACATACACTACTAAATTTAAACAATTTTCCTAAATATACAATATCAGCCAAAATAGAATTTAAACGATTACATACAATTGGAAACAATTTCAAAATTTTAACAAGGATTAGAGAATTGGTGCAGAAAAGTACTCCTTCAAAAGCTGCTTATTTTGTCAATTTGATGGCTTCTAAGAGAGCTATAACTTCTGCCTGAAGTGGGTTTGCTGCCATGACTTTTATCCTTTTGTCAAAAATTTGGTGTTCATTATATACCAAACACCACCTCACTGTAGTTATTCCATTATTACCATCCTAGTTGTCGTCTATCTGCATAACAAAATTAGTAGCAAAAGACAACTATAGCTACAATAGTTAATACAGTTACAACTGTACCAGCTACAATAACTGTGAAAACGAGCGAACCTTTAGTCAACAACTTTAGCTTTCAATTTTTCCTATATAAGAGCACTTTATAAGCATCCTTTTGCACTTCAGTGAATAATCTTAAACTCACTGTTGTGCTGTCAACGCCATGATGGCGAGAGAGTATTAGACCTTGACAAATGGGTGAATTAAGTTTAAATGGGCAGGGTTTAAATGAATCGGGTTTAAAATGCCCTGGGTTAAAAAGATCCAATTTTGTTTTAGCGCAGAAATACAAGTCTAATGTAAAACTCTGGAAATTCAAAAATTGAGAAATTATAAAATTTATTTTTTTGGGATGTTTAATGTGAGGATTATAAGCAATGATTTCTAAAAATTTAAATTCTATTTGGGATTTAGAATTTAAAGAGAACCATGGAGAATATTATTGTTATTTTTAGTTAGTGGATTACATTTTAATTTATGATGCAAGATGATAGTGCAAGCAAGATGACATAAGTAAGGATGACCTAAGCAATGACATAAGCTGTAAGAACCCAATAATTTTAATATTTTATAAAATTTATTTACCTTAAAAAATATGGTGTTGGTAGAGATAAAATAAATTATAAGGTTCTAAGTGCAAATATTTTCAACAAATAAATGTCAACGTTGACTTTAGGGAATATTTGTTCCTGAACGATGTGTCGCATAACCGATAGAGTATTGATGGCCCACAACAAAGTTTTTGTGAATCTCATAATAGAAAACGTGTTGGCTCCCCGTAGAAGAGAATAATTGTCGGAGAATTATTGAATCGTCATTTTTGAATTATCACTTTCTACTATACTATTATAATTGCAACAGTAATATGAGTAACATATAGACTTTTTGTTGATAAATAATTGTTATGATCAGTACTAATATTATTAAAAAAATAGTTGTATTACCACTAATATTTAGTGTATAACATTGGATATATGAAAGTAAATGAGTTATAACATATATGTCAGATAAGAAATGATTTAAGGAGTCAGTACAAGAATTATTAGTTTTACTGAAATAGATATTTTTGAATAGTTAGATGAATTACTTGAATGAAAGTTTAGATGATGTTATATCAGTAGAGCTTGTATTATGATTGGCTAATTTCGGATATGTAGTTGGAAGTAATATTTATCTGAGTAAGTGTGAAAATTTTGATAAAGATTGAGTGCTGAAAAATGTAACAAATAAAATTTATATAAAATAATTATGTGATAGGATTCACGTGGGTTGGAGTATAAGAGACGTTTCGTATAGAAAGATTCCCGGGTAAGAATTGAAATTGTCGGGAGAAGATTTGAAGTTGCATAAAGTGTGAAATTAAGTTTTGGTGTTTTGCTATTATTTTTCAAAAGTATGAGATGAAATTTTGATTTTATTATTTTTCAAAAAGTATGAAATAAAATTTTGGTGTTTTATTATTATTTTTCAAAAAGTATGAGACGAAATTTTGGTTTTATTATTATTTTTCAAAAATGTGAAATAAAGTTTTGGAGTTTTATTATTATTATTCAAAAAACATGAGATGAAGTTTTGTTTTTATAAATAATTTTTACAAAGGTATTTTAGAATTATCGGATGAATTATTTATTTGAGAAAGTTTCTTGGAGAAAGTTGGCAAAACTTTTAGTATAAATAAATGGCTTTGGAAGAAAGATTTTTCACACCTTACTCCATTCTCTTCATGATATATTGAGTGCTTCTTTGATATTATAAAATTCTTGTAAGTAATTATAGAGTGTTATTAAAGTTATTTTTGTAAGAGAATTCAAATGATAATACAAGGAATTTCAGATAATACTTATTTTTATTTTTTATCTTTCACGAAATAATTTTAAACCTATATTATGCACTCATACAAGACTTGCAAAGTACATTTACAAAATCATATTTTATACGGAAAGCCTTCTTTGCAAGATTTATGTAAAACTTCTGTAAGAATCCAATATTTTCAACATAGTATGAAATTATTTATCTTTAACAATATGATATTATTGATAAAATAAACTATAGGGTGTTAAATACAAATTTTAGTTTTCGACATAAAGAATGTTTAAGTTGCCGCCAGGGAATATTCGTTTTCGTACCGTTCGCCGCATAACGACAAAGTATTAGTGGACCCCACAACGGAATACGTGTGGACCCTA
>JAUMHB010057547.1:0-12128 GCA_032359685.1 Pittosporum tobira
TGGCACAACTATCGTCAAAATGACTAAAATGCCTTTGGCATTAAATTACTATTTTAACTCCGTTCTTCAAAACGTAACTGCGAATAATAATTCGACTATAGAAATAACAAAAGGAAGATTTTTATTTATTAAATCATTCTCAAATATTTGGATTCTCACAAAAATACCAACAAAGTGTATTAAATTGTCAAGTACAATTGGTCATTTATATAAAAAAAATTAGTTCAGTTTCCAATTTTTATATTAGGTATTAATACAATAACCACTTTGATATTTAACGAGAAGAATTTATATTCTTTTTCATACATGGCCCACTGACATGGACAGACTATTAAAAGTCAAAGTAACAAACGAAAATATTTATAAAATGTACCAAATTATCAAGTATAATTGGTTATTTATACAAAAAAATCAATTCAATAATTAATTTATACATTAGGTATTAGTAAAGTTACCACAATAGTATTTAATCATTTGATTTTATATGAATATAAGTTCAATCAACCTTAAAAATATTATATTAGATTATTATTTGCATAACAAAAAAATTAAATAATTTGTCTTAAAATAAAATTTAAAAACATATTTATCAAATAAATAAATAATTCATAAATATATATACATAATATCAACTGTAAAGTAATTTATACATATAAACATAATATATAAATATAAATTTATAAATAATTGATAAATATATATACATAATATATACTATTTAAATATTAAAAAATACATAAAATATTAAAATATTTTTTATAATATATTAATAAAAAATTAAATCTAACCTAGTGGGTTACCGGACGTTCGAACTAGTTCTTTCAAATACCCCCAAGCCTCACCAACTTACGAAATTTTTGACCTTAGAAACACTCTTAAATCTCTTAATTGCACGTCTCTTCTCCCATTCGTAGGCAGCAGCAACGCATCAATGAAAAACGTGGTGAACTGCAATACTTCGTGCAAATTACAAAATCCCATAAACCATCAAGTCTTTGAACATAAAGTGCTCCCAATACCGAGGGCACGTCTGCTCAAGTGTCACATTGTATTATTGTGTATGTATAAAATCACTCCTTGTACCTAAAGTATGTACTCCCTCCTCTCCCTCCATAAAAGAATAACCAAACCACCATTTGAATGCTAGTTGACACTTTGTGCTTAAATAATTCTTTAATTGACACAACAACGATACTTGAAACATGCTTTGTTGGTCTTCAGAGGAACACAAAAACCGCAGAAACAAAATATTCGGATCTCAAACGAATAAACTACAGAGTAACATCACTTCCTTCTGGTGAGTCAGGAAGCTTTGTAGCAAACTGGGAAATTACACACCTAACAAAAAATGACAGACCATGATACACGAATTTCAAGACTGCCTAGTAATGTCATGTCAGAAAGATATCAATCCTCACTCTCTTTTCATCCTTTTTCCGCACATAAATACAGATTTGAAAACCATGAGCTTTAGAAACAACAGTTGAGCTTAAAAACAAATCGAGACGTTGCAGCTCCAAAAAGCCCTGTTGAGAACAACGCCAACCCCACCTACAAGACAGAGAAACTGCCAAATTCAGCTGAAATGTACAAACAGGATGGTACCAACATAAACAAAAAGGTCCATCACCAGAACTTTTATAGGAACACAAGCCAAATTTTCATGCCACTATTGTGAAAAATTATAATGTTTTAACACAGTAATATCGTGTTATCATGGTGAAATAGTATCACAATCCATTTTACTGAGCCACGAAATCTAAAGTAAATCGTCACTCAATGAATACCTTTATTGTAGACCTTTCCAAATTAACGTAGTTGAAAAAAATTCTCTTATTATTTCATTGATTGATAATGATTGCAGATAAGTTTGGTGCTCAATATTATTGGATTCAGATACGCTGGTACCACATTATTGGATTCAGATACCAATGGTACAATGGTGGTGATACTCTCTCCACCATACACACAACTTCAGAATCTTTACTTCAAAATTCATTGGAAAACATAGTCCAAAATCGCTGATCACGTTAACAAGGCTCATTATCTAGTCCGACAAATTCTACAAACCCTTTCGAGATGGAAGCCAGGTCACCAGCACTCAGTCCAAAAATGCTGATCATGTTAACAAGGTTCATAATCTAGTCCAAAAAATTCTACGAACCCTCTCAGGATGGAAGCCAGGTCAGCAGCAATCAAGTTATGCCTAGAATTATATGTCAATCTTATCAGATCCAATCTTCTAGGTTAACCGCAGCCCACAATTACATAGACATGACAAAAGAAAATAGAATTAGAAAATACACTAGCTATCAAGCTGGACACCTGCATTCCCATCTGAGAGGAGAAAAAAAATATTACCACAAGAGTAACCTGGCTCAAGATTATTGTTAATTACATTTTCCTAGACCAAACATGGACAAATTTTTGCATCACTTGAAGTCAGCATATAAATAAACTAATACATGGCATGACCTCTCACAAGTGATAACACCAATCACTTGATTGGACTTCAATAACAAGCCATAATGATTATTGTCACTGAATTTGGTCAAATTGATCAATATCCTAGTATCATGTCTGACAAGGGAAATAAAAGTGAACTGGGTTCTGTTCTTCAAGAACTAGACTCCTAAAGTTCTTTATCAATATTTTACCACAAAACCCCTAAGAGCTCATTTGGGAGTGTGCATTGGCATAAATTTACTTTTTAAGTCAATTTTATTTTTTAATTTTTTTTGTGTGTTTGGCCATCATCTGGAAGTACTTTCTAGTTGTAGACATTGGGCTCCAAAACGCCTTTAGTAGAAGCTAAAAATTTATGCTTTTGAAGTGTGTTAGAACCAAAAATTAAAATAATTTGATATATATAGAAAGTTCCTCTTAAATTATTTAATCTGAAAATTAATTAAATATTTTTTATTTTTAAAAGTACTTCTATATTTACTTAACCAAACACTTTTAATTTTATTTTTGAAAGCACTTTTACTAAAAGCTCTACTATTAAAACTACTTCACCACAACACAACGCAACACACTGGACTCCCAAACGAGGCCTAAGTCCCTTAAAAACACTTTTATTGGACTAGCGTGCACAGACCCACCCATAAAAGCATTAACATAATAATTCTACTCAACCATAGTAGTGTCTTACCGTCTTTGCTACAAATATACTAATGTTATTTCTCTTCCTCTAATTGCCAAATTATCCAGAGAAATCAATGACTTTGAAACTTGTAAACAGACCTCAATATTCGTGACAAGAGCATTAATATCTATGGTGCTACTTTTCTGGATGTCCACGCTTAGCCTTGCGACGTGAATGGCTTGGATTACCACTTCGATCAGATTTTTGTGGCTTTTTACTGCAATTGACGGTAGCAGAACATGCTTTTAGATCCTTTGTCGGACAAGAGAATATAAACTCCTCTGGGAATAATACTGCAAATTTCAGGATTGAGGGTAGAAAACTGACCTGAAGATTGCTGAACAAAGTTTAAACAGAATGATGATGGGCAGAGCCAACAATGCAGAGGCCTATAAAGACGGTCAGAATAGTTGGAATTATAATGACACATAAAAAAATCAAAAGCAAACATAGAAACAAAAAGTAGGTCAAACAAATTCCTTTGGTCACAAAAAAATGGATAAGGCCAAAATACAATCAACAAACACATACCGCAAACCAAACAAACTCTTTAGTCGCTAGAGCTCTTGTAAACTCATGCTTTTTCAGATATTCTTGTACTATGCCTTGAACCTTCACAAAACATAAGACCCTTACTTTAGTACTTTTTTCCGTCCAAAATTAGAGATACCTTTAAAAAAATGACGGTTTTTAAAGACAATCTCTGATTGAATAGCTCGACAATGGACCAGTATAAGCACGCACACAGACCCAAAAAATGAACATTAAAAAAAAAAATTTAAAAAAAAGAACAAACAAAATCTTTGCAACAAAAGAAACAAAAACATGAAATCTAACAATAAAGTTGCATGTTACCAATCCAAATACAACAAAATTTGAATGTCAAGAGACAGATCTTGGGAGGAAAATATGACTGGAAGGAACACAATGACATTCAATACCTCCTGATGGTACACAGTTGCAGATTCAAGGAACTTCCCATAAGTGTGAACAACTACTTTCGTGTATGGCTCCAAAGCACCCAGTACTTTTTCCACATGAGGTTTCGCTAAACTGGCAACCTGGTCAACGTATGGCTTGCCAACTTTCTTAACTTCCTGTCATCAAATCAAGCACGCTTTAGGCTGTAAGTGAATATATGCATGAGCAACTATTTAGTTTAATAATAGAAAATACGTATACATACTCGATAATAAGGATCCACAACTTCCTGTACTTTAATAATATGGGGAATTACAGCATTCTTTGATGTCTCATAAACCTCAATAGATCTTGTACGTACTAACTGCACATGCGGTTCGACGTAAGTTGTTACAGCAAACCAGTATTCCTTGATGGTTGGGATCCACTTCTGCAATTTGTACGACAAAAACAGGACAACATAAAATATCCATTCAGTCAGAAAACTAATGGAGAAACTCATCTTTTTTCCTATTTCCTTTATCTAAACCATGTATCTTATCCAGTATATTGTAAAACAATGTCAAACTAATAAGTAATAAGCACAGCATATGAAAAAGTGACGTACGGTTTTTACTGTTTCCACATGGGGTTGAGCCCACTTCTCAGCCTGACCCTTCTTTTCTTTAGCCTGGGCAAAAGTGAAATCCGTGTTTAATAAAATAGAATACTGAAATGTCAGAAATAGATTAAAAATAAGTGTCAACATATGACAGCAGTTAACAGTAATCAATGCTTAACAAACAAATAAGAAAATGAAAATGAAAATACCTTCTCCATCACTATCTCCAAAGCAGGCTTTCCATTCTCTTTCCACTGTGACTCAACATATAACTGCAGTTACAGTAAAGTCAAAAAAAAAATAGGCATCTAAGGTCATAATATTCCAAATGCTCAAAATATGTTATTACCTGACAACTGGATAAATGAGCTGCAAGCCAAGGTGGTAGCCATGCACCATGAACCTGTTTATCAATCATAGCACAGATCACAATGCAGCAAAGCTAATTTTCCTTTCAAATATGGGCCAAACTAAGTGTTCTTCCAAAACAAACGGAGAAAAAGGAAAAATTTTAAGATCAACGGCATGAAATGTGACAAAGTGGTGCTCTATAGCAGATTGAGTGGAGTCAAACGTGAGTGTGATGGCTGACGGTTAGAGGCCTTCTGCTCAGGACAAAACTTAGGTATATTAAGGATGATTGGCATGTTAGAAAACCCTTCTAGGTCCCGCCATACAAGTCCACGAGATTCATTAAATAAAACATGTAAGTCGTGACTCCACAAGGACCAACATTAATGCAAGTACATAATGCAATGGATAACATAAGAATATAATTTCTGAACCTCCGTTAACTCTTTAACTTTTGAGGTGGCCTCAAACTTTGCCTTCATCAGTTCCTCCTGCATGAACATTGCAAATTCAAATAAACTGTATTTGATCACTATTTTAGCATATGCATATAATGCTCTGTATAACATAATATAGCATACACGAATTTCAAGCACAATGTTCATACTTCAGCAACTCGAAGGGCGCGTTCAGTTTTTCGAATTTTGGCTTTCTGCTCGTCAATATTCTTTTGGGCCTGCAAAAATAAACACGACAACAGATATTTAGCAGAAACCTTTTTCCTAAAGATCATCAAATCATTGAGTCTAAATGTAACACAATTCAAGTTTTGCGATAAAACAGAAGAAACAAGTATTCTAGGGCTTGAATATGAAACTCTCACACCAAATATGAGCATAAGCTTCAGAGCTTTGCTTAAAGATTCCACACATAACGATACAGTTTTTTATTGGTAGATACTGTGGTGTCACAAATTTACCATACAATATAGATTAAAGTTTCAGCCACAACAACATAGAACTTGATGCCACACTAACGAGAAAAAGAACTTACATCCTCGAGTTTAGATTTTAATTCGAGGACATTCTTCTCAGCTTCCTTCTTCCGGGATTCTAAGGCCTCATTTTCTTGGGCCCTCATCTCTGTTTCCATTTCAAGCTTCTGCAGCTGCAGCGAAAAATTACCACATCAACTATGAAGGTTCTGTTGTATGCCAAGTAAAACTCTCATTTTACCCGTAACTAACCTGCTTCTCTAACTCACTGGCTCGTGCATGGGCCTTTGTTAGCTGCTCCTCAGCATTGAACGTCCCTTTTTCCTAAGAAATAATAGAAGCAAGTTGTTGGACAAATGAAGCTCAAATTAAAATAAAAAGATATAACAACAAACTGATTTGGCCAGACATTCAAATTTCTCACTTGGATAGAAGCCACCTTGCTACGCAATGATTCTATAGTATCAGACTTCTCTTTAATGGTCTTCTCCTTTTCAGCAATTTTCGCATCCTTCCCTTTTACTTCTTCAGTCTTGAGATCAATATGTGATTCTTCACACATAAACCATGTCAAATGAAGTCAGAAAAAATGCCATAATAGGAATATGAGAAGAAAAGTGAACTAACAACTACTTTACAGTCAACCATACTTACTCTATACTAGCTTATCCTTTCAATGCAATTGATTCCTTGCTCTAATTTTGCTTTTGCACTGTCAAATAAGTAATATATACATATATACATACATATGTATATATGTATCTATACATGTATATCTCCTAATACAGCATTTGTTTCCTAACAAAATGTATCCTACTTATTATGATGTGTCTGACCACCAGAACTGTTGACATTCACAAGAAGTCAAAGTCAAGAATGCACACAGCCTGCATGAGACAACCCCAATATAAATTGAACTACCAGAACAGCTAATGTTCTTAAGTTTGCTTACCTCAGAGCTTCACCATTAAATAGAATTGGCGCAAGAGTTATCATATAAGAAAATCAACAGTGTTGGTTATCAATTAGCAAATGCGTGAAGTCTTATAGAAGTATAAAACAAATACGAAAAAAATACTGTGTTAAATTCATTAACACCACGGAAGTAAAGTGATCAGAAACTTGTTTCCCTAGTACATCCCTTCTCATTGTTCTAACACAATATTTCCACTCGAAAATCTATGCTTGACTAGTAGGAATAAAGGCAATTTATGACATTTTTTCTACATTATAAAGAAAACTTGATCATATAGACGAGTACTAGAGGTCCCCCAACAAGAAAGTAAATAAGAAAAAGATACAAGTCTAAATCTAAAAAATAAAAAACAAATTTTGAAAAAACAATGGAGAGCTGCCCTCCAAAATCCAATACACAGGAAATCAAGAAAACATCAATTAATATCCATGGAAATATGTGTCCATATAAAGCTGTATCATTAATTTTCTCCCTCTGTTCCAAAAAAGAGATTGTTTTCGAAAAATTTTAAGGGTCAATTCGCGAAATCTTAAACTTCAAAATTGATGTGTCATTACAAGATTGAAAACAAATGTTTAAATGAGTAAACATTTTAGATAGTTTATAACGTTCAAATTTGTTTTGACTAAAATTTGATGATTTCATGTAAATTTGAAACCTAGGATTTTAGGGGGTTTGACTTTAGGATTTCGAAAACAAATATCTTTTTTGGTAACGGACGGAGTATTTCTTATCCGCATTCCAATAAAATTTAATTTGTATATACCACACAGAAACAAAAAGATGACGTCTGGACATCGTTTCAATTTTTCAAAAATATTTATCTAATTCTGTAACTAAACCCATGCCATGCATGAGGAATGAGACAAAGTTTTGACTTACAATATTGCATAGCCAATCTGAATAAGAGAGTTAGAAACATTAAAGGATACTAAACAGTGAAATCAAGTAAAAGCCTAACAAATCAATTGAACAAATGTTAGCATATATCTTCTGAGTTGACTTTGCAAGTTGTCAATTTGTTAGAATTGTTAACCTTTCTAATGGGACTGTCCTAAATCACCAAATACAGAAAGAAAGTGAAAACAATCATTAGTACCACAATATTAATCAAAATGTTTTACGGCCTCAATCCACTATTTCCAATAGGAAATTGTTGTAAAAATTAAACTGCATCAATTCCTATTGCAATATGCTAGTAGTACAATAACATTTAGTTAATTAAAGAGCCATTTAGGCATCCCTCAAATGCCATAAATTCATTTTTCTAATATTAGAATTAAGCTCAATCTATCCATGAGATAGACTGCAGCATAAATGATTAGCAAAATAATTGCATACACACAGCAAGTCAAAAAAAACATGTATCTGCCTAGTGCAAGCCCAATATTGATTGCCACGTTAGGTAATTGAGGATTATATTCCACAAAGGCATCCTCACATCAGCAGTAGGTGGATCCTCCCTCCCTCACGTGAGTGAATATCTCTCATGACTAATTTAAAATACAGCAGAAAAAATCACAATTAATAACTGAATTAACCGATATCAAGCTCAATTACGCTTCAATTATACACAGGGACAAGACTATTAAGGGGCCAAGAAGGGCCCTGGCCACCTTGGATTTTTAAAAAATTATACCACTAAGTCTAAGAAAAATATTTCAGTCCCCCCTAGAAATTATGTAAAATTAAAAATAGTCTCAAAATTTTCAATTCAAATTGTCCAAATTATGTCTATTTACTCAAAGACTTCATCAAACAGTCCAATTACGCAATTGTCATAACTTTAAAGCGATTTATTAATTGATTTGTTGTTCTTAGAATTTAGTTGGTTATTATTAAATTTTCAGTTTATTTTATTTATTTTTTAATAAATTATTATTTTGTCTATTTCACACTTCATACTAATGTTGCTATATCAAAGCTATCTTTCAGATTTTTGTATGTTACATATAACACAAAATAAATCATATGCATGCACATACATTACTTGTATTAATCTATTTTATAATTCCCTTGTGAAATTAAATATTATTTTATCTTTATTATCATTTATTTCATCAATACAACTTTTAAGAATTTTTTTGATTAACACTTCTAATATCTACGGCAAGTGTTGAAAAAGTACTTTTGACAATGAGTATTATTAAAAATAAACTTTAGAATGTGATGAAAGATGTATCTGATAGGGAATAATGACAGAAAAATATTAAAAGGGTTTCTATGAAAAAAAAAAGTACACAATCCCATTTTTAAAATTTTAAAGGAAAAAATATTGAATAAATTATATATCATCATCCTTTTGTAAAAAAAAGTGAATTATTAATTACTAATGTTATTATTAATATTATATGTATTTTGTATTTTATAAATAAATTAGCGGCCTCTTTGGAGCAAAAATCTTAGACTCGTCCCTGCCTATACATCAATCCCAAGACAAAACCTATATGTATATCACATGATGTAGGACATATATGAGAAGAAAGATTTAGGAGAGAAAAAAAAGACATATTTGAGGCTCTCAAGCCACCAAACTGAAAACTCAATTCATAATAATAATTCACTGAATAATAATGAGATATTACAACTCTTTAACTAGGAAAACTTCTACTTAAAGACCAAGTAAAATTCTAATTTAAAAGAAAACAAGTCTCCTAATAATATTCTATTATCTTAAATATAACTTCTAAAATAATCACTTAATATAAATAAAATACTAACAAAATATAATAATTTATCTTTAAATAATATTATACAATATTGAATAATAATAAATTATTTTCCATCCGCATCATTCTTCTCGCCATTGAAAAAAACTCGTCTACGAGTTTTATAATAATTCAAGATCAGCAACCATTATCGGAGATATGACTTCAAACAAACTTTGGTCAACTCAAGTTCCATTCCTGTAAGCACAATTTTGGGGAAGAGCATAGACAACATGAAGAATTTTGATGCAATTAGAGACTCGAAGGCTTGCTTATGTTCCACGTGTTCCACCTCTAGGTCAAGTTGAATGAACTTTTGAACCCCAATTTTTTCATTGCACATCTCTGGATCTACAATTGGTTTAACATTCTCAACTTTCAATTTGTCCTTAGGCGACTCGTCCCTGGTTAGTCTTGTAGTAATTTTCTAAATAATTCCCAACATATTCTCAAGTATAACAAGGGACTTGTCTTCCTTTGGTACTTTCACTTTATGCTCTTTGGCTCGATTGTCCAACTTGGAACGTTTGGTTACTTCATCGTACTTCACCTTGACATGCTCGAGTTTACGCTCATAATATTTCAAATCTTTGCACAACCTTTCGTAACTAGAACTGGAGGAAAAATAAAAGCCTTCAAGACTATCAAGACAATATAAAATTTGTGTCTCTAGTCTCCTCATTTCATCCAAAAGAAATTCGGGAGTTTTATTGTAAAAAGACATTTTTTTTATGTGGCCCTAACTGAAAAGCAGCAAGCCAATAGGCTAACTGAAAGGAATAACAAATTCAGGGACTGATCTGAATAGTTCTGAAAACTAAGGAGCTGAGACAGAATATCCTCAAAGTATGATGACTAATTAGAAACCTTTGGAAAACTATGAGTTACCTGACTGAAATTTTGTATGTGACACTGATCGGATAATGGCAGGGAAAAGGTAAAACCTTGGTGGAGATGAGGGCTTCTATGATGAAGTTCTTCCTTTTCTTCTCTTTTTTGTGTTTTGAGCAGTTAACTAGTGATGGGAGTTCTAGGTCTATTGTTGGTGGACCGCTTTATGATGATGGTGGTACAGCGACAGTTGGTAGCGGCTAGGATTTTGTGATGGCTATGTTTGGTGTGACTCAAATTTTGGGATGGATGGGTTCGCTATTGATGGGTGACAAGGCTGGAAACAAGTTGATTGGAGGTGGCGGCTAGGGTTTTGGTGGGATGACGGCTAGGATTTTGGTGGCAAATCTGGCGATCAACAGTGCTCGCAGAGCTGTTCACGATGGACTGTAATAATTTTTTTTTAATTAATTTTTTATTTTTCTTGGGTGAGGGATAAATTTGAGAAAAAAACAATGACGATTCTTGCAGCAGATAGTGTTTTTTCTTGGGAAAATAGTGTCGATTCTCTAGCGAACTTCGACACAAATAGATGGAGGCTAGAAAAATTCAGGTAGAAAGAAACTGGGTGACAAAAATCACAAGATATCAAGATTTTAACTCTGATGGCAATATGATGTAGGACAGATTTGAGAAGAAAAATTTAGGAGAGAAAATAAAACATAGCCACCAAACTAAAAACTCAATTCATAATAATAATTACCTGAGTAGAGTAATAATGAGAGATTACAACTCTTTAAATAAAAAAACCAAATAAAATCTTAATTTACAAGGAAAAAAGTATCCTAATAATACTCTATTACCTTAAATAAAACTTTTTACTTACTTAATATAAATAAAATACTAACAAAATATAATAATTTATCTTTAAATAATATTATATAATATTAAATAATAATAAATTATTTTCAACCGACATCATCACAATAACATGGTTCCAAAATTAAAGCTAACACTTGCAACTTCTAAAGTCCAATTAAGAAATCCAGAAGTCCAAGAGCACTACTAATGACCATATTTGTTACTTGCAACAATGAATTAACTCAAATCAATTTTAAAATTTCAGAAATTAATTCAAATATCTCTAAATTTGTAAAGGAGGGGATTAGAAGACAAACTGACCAAGGGATTGAATCTTGGACTTTAGCTGCTCCAATTCGATCTTAAGAGTCGACGACGCATCAGAGTCGTCCGATCTGACAACTTCAACTTCATCAACGATTGAGGATGCATCACCATTAATCTTAATGAAAATTAGGGCAAGAAAGATTGAGAGTATAATTAGCTTTAAGGCCGCCATATTGAACCAAATCCAACAGAGAGGCCTTCGAACTCTTTAAGAGGTGTGTGTGGTTTTTTCAGTCGTTCAGTTCAGAGCACGTTGGCTTGAATACTTGCACTAGTTCACAGGCGAAGAAAATAACATGAATTTTTAATGGGGTAGTTGGAATCCAACTTATTTATGATACAATTACGTTTTACTCCACCAAAATTTGGACGAGGGCAGATGTGCGAGCTTTCATTATTATTATTATTATTATTATTATTATTATTATTATTTAGGAGATTTCATTAATATTATTATTATTATTTTATTT